>JAAILG010000253.1:0-52814 GCA_012026655.1 Hydrolagus affinis
TGTGAAGGGCACTATATAAATGCAACTTGTCATTGTTGCACAATATCATATTTGTCGATGGATTCAATTTCTTCAATTTCCTGAAGGGATGGGATAATCAGATATAAATTCCATGAGATGACTTTCAGGCTGAACTGCCAACTTTCCACCCACTTCTGTGCTCTGGGGAAACCAATGATTATCATAACATTGTTGTCTTGTTTCAGTTGAATAGAATGGGAGAGAACATGATATAGGCCTTTAAAAGTCATGGATAATGTAGCTGTATTGGATAATCACAAATGTAAACATTTTGCGTAATGTGACACAGAATAGGAGGTCAGTTTTACTCTTCCTGTAGGACAGTGGTTGGAGCACTCGCCTCTGTGAAGCACGTTGAGACATCACAAAAATGTGACAAGGCGGTATATCAAATGCAAGAACTATTATTAACAATAATAATACATGAGATTTACAGATTGTCCTCACACCATACAGAGCAGTGAATTTTTGCCCAATCCCTGGCTTGTAGCAATATTTATAGACCCTTATATATCCAAGTCATTTTCTTCGATATTTAATTTTTAATTTTATTCACACAAGATGTGATCCCTGGTCATTAAAAATTTCCACAGGAAAGCCCTCATTCACAAGACGCTACATCAGACACTCGCAGAATATACCATTACATATATATATATATTTAAAGAGATTAAACTCGTCACTGTGAAAAAGTCGCACAAAATAAACCCATCACTGTATCACTATAGATCAACAAGCCAGCTGCCATTGCCAGAATATCCTGCAACAAATATACTAAATAGTGAGAACTTTAAATCCTTTCCAGGATTGAGGTCTGACAGAATCATCATGTGTGGCACAGCAGTTATTGTCCCCCACCATCACCACCACCATCCCACCACTAATGGTACCACGATTCCTTTTTTTTTATTGACTAAAACACTGGCAGTAGTTTTCTCAAATTCTCTCTTCACTTTTAATTTCCATGCTGTTCTCCCCTCGCGACCAAAAAGCGGATAGCATAGAGCAGCTCGTTGCTGTTGTGTTCCTTCACTGAATGATGGCAAAATGCCATTGATAGGCATCAACCACAAAGGTCAGGGTTTCTTTCCACTTCTTTCCACTCCACTCCTGGAGGAGAAATCGTTGGAATAAAGGGAAAATTAACAAAAGGGGTGCAGGTGTAAGAGATTTGGATGGAAACGACCAATACCCTGTATAATAATCCAAGGTTTATAAAGAACAGTACTGTAATACAAACATCTGAACTTATTCTTAACAGTTCCCTGACTGTTCAACACCTTGAGACATCCTCCCGACGTGAAAGGCGCTCTACAAATGTAATTTTGTTGTCGTTGCTTACACTGAGACCATAGATACAGTAGAATCAATATTGATTCCACTGGAAAGTGCGCTGATCCTCTACACAACTATTTAAAAGTTACATCTTTCCTTTATATATTTCTAACTTCATTTCCCCTTGCCAAAGAGATAACCCACATCCCTTTGCCGGCTGCTTTGCAGAGAGAGATTTGGGCAACTTCTGGGCAGCCTTCCACAGCCTGCTTGTTGTCAGTTTTGAGATTGGCAGTTGTCTGAGGCTGTGGTCTTTTCTTTCTGTGGTCCATTGTTCTTACATCTATGCTCAAGGACGTGATTACTCAGTTCTTAGATGGGAGGATGACAATGGAACCCAGGCGCAAAGCAAGAGAAAGTTATCAGAACCTGACCTCAGCTGGGGTGAAGCCAATATAGCTTTATGTTTGCTAACACTAATGGTACATGTACCCCCTCAGGGGCCTCAGTTGGTCATGAGAAACACAGCACTGTTTATGCCCTAATAGCTAAGAAATGCTATACTAAACCGATTGTATGTTTGGTTACATTTTAACAGTACAATATACTGATTAAAAACAGTATAAGTATCACAAATATAAACTTACACAGGTGTGATTCAAAGCCACTCTCCGAATCCATATTGTGCAATAAATTTTCAGGTGTCTTTAAAAACAGCATTGACAATACCGTACTGTAATTCTTCTACAATTATTTGATATAGTGCTTTTCGTCAGGAGGATGTATCAAAGTCCTTCACAGATTTTCTTCTATAAAGTGAAGTCATTGTGTATTTTGTAGATGAACATTGCAGCTAATTTGCACACAGCAATGTCCCATGAACAGCAATAAAGCCAATTTTATCTGGGAGATTATTGGCTAGGACACCAGGTGAAATACTCTTCTTGTTATGAATGCTGCCTTAATATCATTTGAACAGGCAGATGGAACCTTACTTTATTGCTCCATCTAAAGGACAATACATCCAGCACGAGGCACTCCCTCAGCATTGCTTCCTTCATGTGTGAGGCTAAATAATCAATATTTATCTGCAAAACCACAGTGACTACACTTCCCAGTAAATCACCCACAAATATACATTCAGTTCACTTTACACTCAGCACTTTGAGATGCCTAGAAGATGTGAAAAGTGCTATATCAAATGCAAGGATTATTATTAATGTTATTATTATCACATAAAATACTTTGAGACATTTCAATGAAATTTTAAAGACGCAAAATCAAAAGGAAGGCTTCTTACATTGGCAATCTATTCAACCATGGAGGGTGGCAAAAGTGGGTCAAAATCTATTCATGCTTAAGAGTTAAAATGAAAACATTAAATATAAAATGGTGAGGCTATGCATGAGCTTTTCCAAGCCAAGCAGCTGGTTTAGCTAAGTACAAGGCAAAGATCCAGGGTTCATGTCCGAGCAGGGTTTACTCAGTCTATCATCTGTTTGAGATCAATAAAATAACAATGGAATCATACATCTACTCCAAATTATTGAGGAAGTCTTGAAAAGGGGATAGAATAACTCGAAAATAATCTTAACCAAGCAAGTACACTCTTTGGCAGCCTTAATCTTTTCCCTAGTTTAAATAAACTCTATCTATAAATTTTATGGAAATGGGTAGATAATCATTTCCAAATTTCTAACTTGGTTTGACTTACGTTGGGTTAGTTTTGAGGGTGAATACAGAATCCTAACTTGGCCTAGTTCAATTCAGCCTTGTAATATAGGATTGTACACGACACAGAAACATAGAATGTTTCAATCACAGAATATGTCCAATTTCACAATTTGTTCCGAAACTAACTTTAACAATTTACATAGCACCATTCACATGGGAGGATGATGTCTCCTCCCATGTGAGACTTTAAAATTTCATTGACTGGGAGCCCAAACTTGTGGTAGATAGAGGTCAGATTGTGGGTGTATGGTGAAAGGTGACAAAAAGTGCATTCAAAATAATAGTTCATAAGGCAAGCTTTAAAAATGAGAAGGGAGGGCATGAAGTGAAAGGATTCTGGGTCGAAGTTCCAGTGAGCAAGGCCAGATAGTTGAAAGCTCGTCCGGCTTTCTTTGTTCAATATTTTATTTGTTAACGCCAACGCAAGTGGTTTAGAGTCACGCCAGCTGTAGTTTTGAGCTTGTTTTTCCCACTTGTAATTAAATTGAATATAATTACAATAAAATTCAATCTTTAAATTCCCAAAACTGTCTTGAGATATCTCTCCAACTTACCATCCGCCTCTGCTTTCAAGCCCCTCTAAAGATGATGATCAAACATCTAGCGAGAGCTCCCACTTTGCCTTTGTAAAGCACTTTAAAACATCCTGCTGAGTTGAATATGCGACATAGGTGGAAATTGTTGATGTTATTGAAACATTGACAATATTCAGAGAACACTACAGTTTTGTTTGACAACGTTTAGATACTCAAGAGATGGGTGAGTTGAAGTTCAATATGGGCTAACTTTTGTACAATTTGTGAAATTAGAAAGTGTGACAGGCCAGCTGGCCCGTCCTCAATCATTTACTATCCTGTATGCTTACTTCTGCGTGATGGAAAAAATGATACTTGGGGTATTCAGGGAATAAATACGTACTTTTTTAGATTGCATCTGGAATCAATTTCCTTGGTCAATCAAAAAGAAGTAAAATCTAAAGGAAAGAAATTCACCAGACGTACCACAAGAGACTGCAATTATTCACAAAAGGTGGATGTGTTGCTTTATTTATGGCAGTATACCAGTTGACACACAATAGCTTGGTAAGAAGATCATCATGCAAACAAAACAATTACATCAAATTATATGGCACAGAAACAGGCTAATCAAACTAGTCTATGCTGATGTTTTTTCCGCATTTACTCCTCCATCCCTCCTTGCCTCCTCACCTACATGTTTGCATTAAGTTTAATCTTAAATGCATTGATGCTTTTTGCTCGAAACATTACTTCCAGCGGTGAGTTCCAATTCTCACCACCCTCTGCATAAAGAAACTCCTCCAAATCTACCCCTAGCTTTGGACTCACCAAGAGGTGAAAACATAGGGGTTGGGGGGGAGCAGTTGGGGAGGCCGACAAGCTGGGCGTTTGGATAGCCGAGCCTTGATGTTATGAATGCATGTCTTGGCGGCCTGCAGAATAACATATTCAATGTAACTTGAATCATGGTAAAGCAGCATTTCACTCAAGACTCAAAAACTGCTTTGGAAACAAGACACTTGTGTACAGACATCAGGAAGTGAAATCAGAAACACAAAGACTACAACAATAATCCAATATTAAACAAAAATAACAATTGCAGTGACATATGTAAAACGAGCAGTTTCATAATGCAAACTAGTAAATCCACAAATAGCAATGGACAATGGGAATAAAATGATAGCACCTTCAACAATGTGGTGCTCCCCCACCACCTAATTGAAGCAACAGTCTAGACTGAGTCACGATGTGACTAAGTCTCGCTGTGTTTGGGGCTTGTGGAATCCACAAGCTTCTGACTCAGAGATGCAAGTGCTGCCAACTCTGATAGGCTGACAATGCTTTTCCATGTTGTGTCAATATCAACAGGCAATATGAAAGCTAATGCTCGCACTTGTCTGCCCGAACACTGCATAATTCCCAACCTCAGAAGACTAAGCCTTGATACACCCAATGTGGATTTGATACTCTTTGAATAGTATTAGTTAGTGACATTATTACAAAGGAAGCAAGACATAACGATGAGTGATGTATTAACCTTTCAACCTCAATATTGTTATAGAAAATCAGTGATGAATTAAAAAATGTTGTTGGGTGCAGTTGGCCTGTAACATATACAGTCAATTCACATTACAGTACTTTTGTGAACCACTTTGAGACTCAATGACGTAACAGGGCATTATATTGTATGCAAGGATTATTATTATTGTTATTGTTTATTGAAAAAATGCAATGAAAGCTTTTTTAAAATCAAAATTGCCTAAAGCTAATGCAACAGTATATAAATAATCCAGCCCTGAAACTGTGATATAACTAGCTGTGTACACAGCACTTCAAATCAGTTCCATAGGGGTGATCCAACTGTTAAGCCGAATTTCACAACTGAACATAGTTTCCTGATTTGTAGTTGGAATCTTGGCAAGATGTTTGGTACATAGTCGTATAAATCCAACTCCAAACAGCTACACATTCTCTATTGGTTTGACACAAAAATGTTCAAAATGCAGAGCTTTTACTTAGGGATTTTGTGTAACGGTGGACTCTGTGTGAATCACCGAACAATCGTATTGTATTTATCAGGTGATCAGGAATCTGCAATATTTCAGCTACACTCTCAGATTTACTTTGTCAGAGCCATTTCTATATCCATATATCTTTATATCTATATGATGTTCCAAAACCTTTTTTAGCCTTCAATTCCAATCTTTGTTCATTAAAAACAGGCATGAAGTCATTTTATTCGCAGACTTAACAGCAACTTACATTTTTATAGCACCCTCCACGCCAGCAACGTCTCAGAGTGCTTCACAATGGTGGAGCCCAAGGCCAAGCCGAAGGGCAGCAGAATGTATCGGTAAGCGTGGTCGAAGGGAAAGATCTTCAGGGGAGACCTGAAGATGGAGAAGGAGGAAATGAGGCCAACGGGTTGAGGGAGGAAGTTTCAAGTTCCAGGGCGTAGTGACTGAAAGCACGGCTACCGATGGTGGAGTGAGTGGAGAATTCAGGGGACAAGGAGAAGGCAGGACCTAGTAGAGCGAATGCAGTGGGTACTGCTGTGGGGAGAGGAGGTTAGAGAGCTATGGGGGTGCAGATGAGTGGAGGGATTTAAAACACAAGAGTGAGGATCTTGAAGTCAATCCGCTTTATGACAGGGAGCCAGTGCAGTTTGGCAAGGACTGGGGTAATCAGGGTAAGAAATTTAGTGCGGGTGAGAATGCGGTGGGCAGAGTTTTGAGTGAGCTTAACTTTGTGAATGGTGGAGGAGGGGAGACCAGCAAAAAGGGCGTTATAGTAGACCAGCCAAGAGGTAACAAATGCATGGATAAGGGTTTTGGCACCATTTGGGGTGAGGTATTCATGGAGACAGGCAATAGAATAGGAGACAGGCAGAGATAGAAGAAAGCGGTGCTGGTCAGGGATCAGATGTGGGGGAGAAAGCATAACTGGGGATCGAACCTGACGTCTTAGTTTTAAGGACAGGTTGGGTAGGTTGAGGAGGCGGAACTGTGGGACAGAATATTTACCAAATTAATCTCAACAAAACTGCATAAAGCACCCGATAATTAGCCATGCCAGCTATGGAAAGGTAAGATTTTATTAGTGAAATGAAACTGCAACAACCATTATGGATATACAGTACTGTATCTTCAATATTGTCCATTTCAGGTAAAAGTACAATACTGTAATCCATCTGAAGATATCCAGAGAAAATGCAGGGAAAGCAAAGTCGTAAATGATTTCGGAGAAATAAATTAGGACATCCAGTTGGGCAAAGAATATGTATCTTGTATATTAACGGGAAGTTCAGTAAAATTGTGTTTGCAATTACTTTTTATTTCAGACTGACATTGTGAAATATTTTAATCAGTTCCATTTAGCTGGAAGTACTGTAATTTGAGAATAATTTTCTTATTTACCTCCTGCAAGTTTAGTAATTTTATGGCAAAGCTAGTTTACTATCAGCATCTTCTGTTTTGTTGACATTATTGGTAAAGTTGCAAACTGCTGTACAAAGATGTTTATATAATTTAAAGAAATACACTATGTTCATTGTAATCTTTACGTTTTTCTTGTTACCTTTGCAAGATCGGGGAGGGTGGAGGGAAGGGGGAATGGGAGGCTTCCTAGTCTCCTTCAAGTCCCGTGTCAAGACCCTCCTTGAAGGAGGCTAGGGAGGGGTCGAGCGAAGGGATTACGGGATGAAATTCCAAAGGTTGGGGGGCAGTGTCTGAAGGCTTGCCCGCTGATGGTGGAGCAGATGGGGCAGGTACATGGAACCCACTGAGCAGAGGCAATGTGCAGATTGTTAGGGAGTTTGGAGGTTACAGAGGTGCGGGTGAGGTGGGTGCAAGGCCATGAAGGACTTTGAAGGTGAGGACCAGGATCTTAAATTCAATTCTGTGTGTGATGGGAAACTAGTGGATATTTAATCTTTTCTGACTATCTCACTGCTACCAACAAGAATTCTTTGAGATAGCATCTTTCACATAGTTGAAATATCCTTCACAGGATTTACTATAAAGTGTAGTGGCTGTTTATTTGTAGGTCATTTGAACATAGCAATGTCCAACAAATAACTATGAATTGGGTGACCAATGGAGTCAGGTGAGGATGGAAATGATAGGTTTGCGGAGCCTGGTGTAGGAGAGGATACAGGTTGCAGCTTGAACATTTTAGTTCACAACATTTTCAGACAATAACTGGACGTAGGCAAATATGGTTGAAATATGCAAATAATAGCAATGTATAAAATGTATATCTCTGTACATTTTGGATGCAGACAAGTGTTAACAGGTTTGATCAGCAGATCTAGAAAATTAAGAACCAAAGATTGCAATGTTTGATTAAAACCACATGAGGAATGGCACTAAAATGAAACTCAACTAAGACAGGTCCCAAGGTCTCTTATGAATGCCAATTCTCTACTCCCTGCCAGTGATCATAACTCAAAAATGTACAGTATCTAAATACAAATACTTGCATCTTACCAAAGAAAACATGTTCTTGTAAAACTGAGACTACTGATGTTAGTTCCCACAGTTGTAGTTGCAAAATAAACATAGCAAGTAGCAACCACAGTCTAATAACTACCGTACTACTCCATAATGAAATGTCTTTCTACACTGAAAATACCTATTTATACAGCTGTTAACATATAAGAAGTTTTAAAAAGCTACCTATTTTGATATTATCAGTTTTAAAAACTGGACACAGCTATTGTGAAGGGATTTGTGGGATGTCATGACTGACATTCCCTGGTGATATTTTGGAATGATGTAGAACGCTGAGATTCAGATAGTCTTGTGTTCCTAGAAATTTGACTGAACCCTAGCACCTGTGTGGTGCTTTCCAGTTGCAATGTTCCAGTAGACTGACAGGTCTACCACAATCATTCACATTGTTCTGGCAACAAAGGAACCATTTTCATCAAACCCCCTATTCAGCCTGGTTTTCTGCACAAGTTGAAGAGATTTTTTTGCTGCTTGACAAACCTAGGCCAAATATTACATGACTGAACAAATATAGCAATTATAGTTGAGATTGGTAAGTAGGATTTACTCTGTTATTTAAACTTTTTTGGCTATCTCACTACCACTTATAAGAATTCTTTGAGATAGCACTTTTCATATAGTTTAAATATTTCGGAGTGCTTCACATGATTTACTGGAAAGTGTAGTGACTGTGTATTTGTAGGTAATTTGAACATAGCAATGTCCCACAAACAGCCATGAATTGAATGACCAATTTTATATGGAGCATTGTTAGCCAGGACACAAGGAGAAACTATTGTGTCTTTTCAAATGGTACCATAGGATCTTTAACATCCAACTTAGTTTAATGTCTCACCTGATGGACAGAATCTCCAACAATGCAATGCTTGCCAACACTGTGTCGGTCTTTCAGTCAAGACTGTGAGCTCAAAATCCTGCCAGAACTCACAAGCTTCAGACTCAGTTGAAAATGAGATCAAGTGTGCCAGACTGCCACCCACTGACATTTGTTTATTTCAATTAATTTCTATTTAAATCAAATAGAATTACAAATAATAATAATCATCCTTATATTTGATGTAGTGCTTTTCACTTTTTCTAGACAACAAAACAAAATTACATTTGTAGAGCAGCTTTCATGGCGGGAGTACATCACACGGCGCTGAATATCAGGGGTCAGGAACTGAGCATGTGGTGGGGGGGCTGGGTTGGGATAAGCGAGGGCAGAGAGGTAGGACAGCGACTGAAGGCACGGTCGAACAGGAGGGTCTTGAGACCGGTCTTGAAGGAGGCAAGGGAGGAAATAAGGTGAAGAAATTGTGGGATGGAGTTCCAAAGCATACGGGCAGAGAGGATGACAACCCGGGTGGTAGGGTGGGTCGGGTGGGAGACATGGAGTAGGCCAGAGCCTGGCTGAACAGAGGGAACGGACAGGTTGATAGGGGATCAGCAGGTCATAGAGGGGCAAGACGGTGGAGGGCCTTGAAAGTGAGGACAAGGATAATTTATAGACGTCTCAAAGCGCTTCACAGAATACAGTATACTGTAAAGTGAATTGACTCTATATTTGTCGCTGAAACACGGCAGCCAATTGTGCGCAGCAGTGTCCCCCAAATAGTCGTGGATTGAATTGACCAATTTATTATTGTTTTTTTGTGGATGGATTATTATCAGGCATGCAGAGTAAGGAAACAAAGCAAAAGTATCCACTTATTGTAAATATGTATTTACAATACATATTTTGATCTTACCCGATAATTACAAATAAAGATGTAGTTTCTCCCGTATAAGCCATAGACATCTGAGCTTTCATTTAATTTAAAACATGAATAACTGTTCCCAACACATGTGCAGAAGTCGTGGAAACTAATGTTATGCTCTTCTGGATCCCGGGAGGGGCTCTGGCACAGGCATTTAGCTTTGCGCAGTTCCAAACATGGCAAGTTTTGTAGAAACCTACTTAAATAGGGAAAAGCTTCCAATTTATTCAATTTTACCAGATTTGTTCTGCAGATTTATGAGCATTAGTCAACAGAAGCAGTTGCAACAGTAAATAATTAATCATACAGGATTATTACACAACCTCTTGATATGTCAGCACAAAGCAATTTATGGAAGTGGTAGTGATATATTTTCATGTAATGTTCATCAGCATGATAAACATTTGTAAAATTCTCTTTCATATGTTTACACACACTTTTTATGGCTAACCTGTGAGATTTCAGGATATTAAATGTCTATTGACACTGAAACATCCATAGCAAAATTAATATCAAATGTTTGCAAATTACAAATTAATTGGTAAATAAATTAGAGTATAAATATTATTATAATTTTCAGTGATAGGTCAGGGAAGGGAAAATGCAAACAGGTGAAATTGGAAATCCTGAACCCGTTAATGCTGCCTGTTCAGGAGAAGGTGGCATTAAAATCAACTCAGCAAGCTGTGTACTAGCCATTTGATTTATTACTGCCTGCCAATGCTTTTCCAATGTTAATCTGGCTCAGTTGGCAGCATTCTCTGAGTCAGAAGCCAGTGGATTCAAAGCCCACATTGGGATTCTGAACTCAGAAGTATAGGCGAACACTCCAATGTAATGTTGAGGTATGCTACATTGTTGGAGGTATCATCTTTTGAAAGAGGTGTTAAGCACATTAAAGATCCCATGGCACTATTCAAAAGAAGATGGGAATTTCTTCCAGTCTCCTGGCTAAAAGTCTCAAAAATAAAAAATCTTCATGACTGTTTATGCAACATTGTTGTAGTATCATTATTATGTTACAATAATGTTGGCATGTTTTAATTGCTTTATTGAACAAAAGTGATTGATGCAAATGGGATGATGCCATCTTCATCTGGAACTCTCTTGAGAACACTGTGCCTTAAAATGTACTGCTCTAGCCCCCGCACTATCTCATGTACAGTTCCTCAGGGCTCTGTCCTTGGTCCCTTCCTTTTCAATACCTATATGCCCCCTCCTGGTGACATCAGCTGCAGACAAGGGGTCAATTTCCAAATGTGTGCGGATGACACTCATCTCTCTGACTCCACCTTCGACTCCAGGTCCACTAATGTCAACAGAATGTCTGTCAGAAATCGCCTTGGATGAATGCTGACTTTCTAAATTTGAATGTCAACAAGACCAATGCCCACCATATTGGCTCCCTTGAGCACCTCCACAACTCAGCCACTGACAGCATCACCATCTGTGGATGCACACTCAAAAGAATGGACACATCCACTGGACACAGATGAATGGAGGAACAACATGGTGAGTGAGTGTTCAAAGTAGTAGTTTTAATTTGTAGGGAGAGCACAAAGCATTAAAAATCCTTAATAATGCTCCTTACATTTGGCGCAGTGCCTTTTCTCATCAGGAGGATGTTTCAAAGAGCTTCACAGGACATCACACTGTTAGTGTATTTCACAAGAGTAGCACAATACATAAATATGTGTGTTTAAGCCACAGTTGTTATTTGTAGTGATTTCCCAATTCCAATTATGCAATCATGCCAAATTATTATTTCATGGGAAAACATGGAGGTATACTCAGAGGTAAACTCACCCTGAAGGTGATTTTTTGCAGTAGCGTCAGCAAGGCTAGAAGTTGCTGCTGTCTGTGCTCTTTGGTTGTAAAATGGCATATGGATTTAGGCAGAGGAAGCTTTTAAACAGGAAAGAAGATCATTCAAGACATTTTAGAGGTTTCATCAATAATTTAGCTGATGCCTTTTTCCACATTCTAATATATTTTTAAAATGAACAGTGCACATGTCATCATTCTGTAGGAGAGCGTGGGAGTGACGGACACCTGATAGCAGTCTGGTGCACCCAAGCTTTTATCAGTTCTAAACATTGCATTTGAATATGGTGACAGAGAGTATTAAATAAATGGACCATTTTTATTTAACATTATTTAAAAGATTGCAGCAAGTTCACTTGTTCCCCTGTAAAATACAGATTCACATCACTCTACAGTAAATCCTGAATTAAACTCAGTGTTGCCTCCAATTGGATGTAAATGAGTAATAAAATGTTCTCTAGTATAGTATAAGCAAAAAGTGCATTGTACACCCCATATTGACTCAATTTTATCTTTATAAAGAATAGAAAAGAGTTAAAAAGATAAAATGCAGCATTTAGCTGGGCTTTCTATAAATGCTTTATAAATGATTTTTTGCTTATTATAAAATCACTATCCTGCCTGTGGTGTATGTATATTTAACATATTACTCAGTACTACTCAGAAAGGAACTTAAGCTCCTTGAACTCATTCTCAGGCAGAGGTACTTTCTGTGGGTAAAAGAGAATTGTTCCTGGGATGACTGGTCCATTTATTTCTTCAGTATCTATATGCTGCCTCTTGGTGACATCACCCACGGACATGGGATCCACAGACATGTCCTTTCCCGCACTAGGCTCCGTGGGGTATCACCTCATCCTCACCCGACTCCACTGGCTTCCCATCACATAGAGGACACAGTTCAAGTTCCTGGCCCTCACCTTCAAAGCTTTCCATGAGCCTCGCTCCTCCCTCCCTCTGCGACCTCCAAACCATCCTGCATACTCCCTCCCTCCACTCAGCAGATTCGGGGCTGTTTTACGTCCCCCACCTCGCCCGCCCCACCATTGGCAGGGGCGTGGGGGTGGTGGGCCTTCTGCCACTCTGGCCCCCACCCTCTGGAACATCCCACAGGCCCTCTGCCTTGCCCCCTCCCTTACCTCCTTTAAGACCCGTCTCAAAACTCTCCTCTTCGATCGTGCTTTCGATCATTGATTCCAGAATGATTCATTCAATGTCTCCCTTATTGCACATAGAATCCTGCAGTAAGAAAGTTTCATTATTTGGCATTAAGAGAATGTTTTGCAATTCATGATCACTTCATGAGGTCAGTGTCTAACCAGTCAATCTTGAAGGGAAATTTGTTTGGAATGTCCTACCACATGCTAAGCAGATCCAAAATTTAGAAGAGGCTAAGAAATTGTGTAGTTTGATTGACAAACATTGCGCCCTGTTAACCACACTGAACCAAATGATCAATATAATGTAAAGTTTAATACTTTCACCGGTTAGTCATCTTTTATATAACCACCAGAGAAAAGCTTCAGAGACATTACATTTTCACGGTTTACATGATTTATCAGCTCAGAAAAGCAATAGCCTTTCTGGGACCTGATATTCAGGAAGTTGATGGGTATTTTTGCAGCATTCCTCTTCATTATATGGCTGGCTTAATGCAATCAGAAAATAAAATATTTACTGGGAGCACTGTGTTGAAAGTAATTCACTTAGTTCATTTACTTTAGTGTGCAGTAAAATTACCATTTCAGCCAATGTTTACAACTGATGTCGAGTATTATTGCAAAAGAAAAATCGAATGAATTTCAAAACCTTATCATTGTGTTCTGATTCGTCACAAGTTAGCACAAATGCTTTGTTAAAAAAATATTTCTTCTTGTTACATTATTTGCAGCAAACTGTTGGGTATTGTGTCCAATTCTGGCCTCTGTAGTATAAAAGCTTGTAGCAGCAATAGATAGACGACAGTGTAGGTTTGTGAGAAAGATACCAGTGCTGGCAGGTTATTGCAATAAGGATAGGTTGGATAGGTTACACCTTTTTTTGTTGGAGGTGAGATGTTTACTGCTAGGTCCCACTTACTGCTAGGTAAACAGAGGCGTGTGGAGTAAGGAAACTTAACCATATTTCTCCCTGCTAGGAATCAAGGTCGCTCACCTTGAAAAGCACTATATCAAATGCAAGGATTATTATTAATATTTAACCACTAAGCTACAGGACTCCACATCTTTATAAGCACAACACAAAACATTGCTCTGAATGAGGTGTCAAAACTGAAACATATTCCCTAATCTTGCACTGACTTTAATTGCTTTTGGAATGAGAAAAGACTTGTACAACAGGTTCCACCACTCCACAATATCACTCGTTTCTGCCACCGCCTCACCCCTCAGGCCGCTGAAACGCTTAAACACGTTTGCCATCCCATGGCTCGAATACAACAACTCCCTCCTTGTTGCCTCCCCAACTCTTCCCTTCACAAGCTGCAGATCATCCAAAACTCTACAACTCGTGTCCCGCACCAGGCTCTGTGACCTATCATCCCTATCCTCGCACAGCTCCACAAGCTCCCCATCCCTCAGAGGATTGCATTCTCGTCCTCACATTCACGGCCTTGCCCCCTCCTACCTCTCTGACCCGTTCACACCCTCTAAACCTGTCCTCTCACTCCATTCAGCAGGCTTTGGCCTACTCCATGTTTCCTGCCTGACTTACCGTACCATCGATGACCGGGCTTTCAGCCTTTCTGTCCCCACGCTTTGGAACTCCATCTTAAAATCACTTTGCTTTGTTCCCTCCCTTGCCTCCTACAAGGCCGGTCTCAGGAACCCTCCTTTTCCTACCTCTCTGCCCTTCCTCATCCCAACCCTGATGCTCAGGTCCTGCCCCCTGACAATACTGCTGGTATGCAGTAGAGTTGCTGATATCATGGTTACTGTCCAGATGTTTGACAGATCAATCTTGATGGAAATTGCAATGCATTGGATTTGGATGAGTTACTAGTAGTGATCAAAATGAGTAGTCCTTTTGAATAAGAGAAGTCTACTCAATTTAAACAACATTTCTACATTTTTTCCCAATGCTTTGAATAATTCACTCAAAAGCCCAACAATAATTAATGTGACCAATATGCAATTTTTAGTTGGTCTGTCTAATGATGTGGTTTCTGGCACTCGAATACAGCCATACATGTCCCTTTCATGTATGCCAGATGCATGTGGGTGGTTATGTGAGACCAGTTTCAGAGCACAAACTGTGCAATGATGCAGAAATAGCTTGTAAATAATAATTCTTGAAGTTGCTTCAGCATCCATATCATTGAGTTGTCTCAAAGCACTTCACAGGTCATTGCTTTTTAAGTGGAGTGACTGTCTGTTTGAAAATAAACACAACTGTTTTGCACACAGCAAAATCCATTCAGAATCACAAAATCAATTTTATCTGGAGGAATCTTAGCCAATATTTTTGAATGGTACCATGTTCTGCTCTTTCAGTGCAGCCTAAAGTGTTGTTCTGGATTTGCTCTCTTGATCTTATTTAAAATCATATCAACCTCTATAAGGTTCACTCTAAAACTTCTCCATTCAACTGAATGAGGAGTTCAGACTAACTGAATTAGGAGTTCAGACTCGTTGCTCATTCTTCTAACATTGGAGATCATCCCCTCATTACTCTCCTCCACAACTGCCACTGGCAAATGGACAGCTCCCAATTGTCACAGTGAACAAACTGTACACAGTACTAAGTGTGGGCCTAACAGAGCACTATAATTTTAAAATGGTTTCTGGTGATCTGAACTCAACTGATTCAGTAATCTAGCCCAGCATCCTTCTTCATTGTCTGTTCTGATTCCACAATACAAAGTTCCCCCCAACTTCATATCAGCTGCAAATTTAACTATGGTTCAAAATTGGTGAAATTCTTGTGAAGAGATTGTATGCAAGAGCTCGTAGTGAAGTTAAATTAATAGATTATCACATAAAATTATGCCATCAGTTCTCAGAAAGCACTCCAACATAAATAATCACAACATAATAATGCTTCCATTTGATATAGTGCTTTTCACAAGTTCTAGACGTCTCAAAGCACTTCACAGAATATACTGTAAAGTGAATTGACTGTATATTTGTGGACAAAATGCGGCAGCCAATTGCGCGCAGCAATGCACCACAAACAGTCGTGGATTGAAATGAACAAATTATTATTGTTTTTTTTACATATTATTATTAGGCATGTGGAGTAAGAAAACTTGTCCAAAGTTCATCCTTCCTGGAATTTAACCCAGGTTTCTTGCTTGGAGGACAAGAGCTCTAACCACTGAGCTCCAGGCTACAGGATTCCATAATGGACCAGCGCCTAGGGACATACTCCTGACATGAAAGGCACTCTATAAATGTAATTTTGTTTTGTTGTTTGGGTAAATATACATCTGGGAATTGTCAGGAACTGTAACAAAAGGAATTATGAAAGTCTTGTGCAACCAAGATTAATTAAAACCATAAAAAAATCCTTGTTAACTATGAATTCTAGTAATATTTCAATAAAATCCATATTTCCATTATTTGGGTTTTTGAAAGTGATTCTTGCTGTGTTGATCAATAGTAGAATATAGATTGCATTGTGATACTTTGGTGTGCTCCCTTTTACCATGACCATTTGTACCAATACTTTGTTTTCTTTGAGTGTACTACCAGGCTCACTGTGCAGTATGTTGCTTATAACTGGAGTTATTTATAATCAATCAGAAACAGCAAGGCGTTTGGTGAGTGTTTATATAACATAAGTATGAGCACAGCCAACTGATGCATAAGGATTGGAAAACATAGTAAATAAAGTACAACACAATTTACATTCATGAACCACCTTCGTACAATCTGTCTCCTGGCACAATCTGTTCAGTCCTCCAGACACCTCTGAGTCCACCATATCAGAACCAAGCTTTGCTTTTTTCTTCTCTAACAGGTCTAGGAATAAAGTGAATCAGAAAAAAAGTGCTTTCAACACTTGTTTCAGAGTTATCAGTGTACACTTTCTACCTTTTCAATAACTTGAAATGTAACTCTCATGCATGTGAAAATTGGACACAATATTAGTCTGAAGGTCATACTGTATTAATTTTAACCAATTTGATTATGAACAGGCTTCACTTTAATAACTGAAAAATCATGCCTGATTAAAATCACAAGTCTATTTGTCGTGGCAAGTTTCTGATTCAGCCAATTCTTTAGAAGGCAGAGACCCAATAAAAATACAAAGTTCAAGTCAAACTACACTACTGCATATAATTCTTATGATTGGGTTCAGGTCAGTGTGAGTGGGATATAATGATTAAAATAAATGAGCTTTTCTTAAAACATATTTTGGCAACCTTTACAGTAATAGGGTGGCTTGTTATTCCAATGCTAATGGATTATCTACCTCAATTGTTCTATTTGAACTGAATCATGACATATTACGGTGAACTTTCTATTTTAACTCAAAAACTCAAACCCCACCATAATTTAACTGAATAATGCAGAAACAAATATAATATAAATCATCAGTAATTTGATTTCAACTGTCCATAAAATTAATATACGACAATTCAAACATAGACATGAATATCATAGGTGTCAGTTATTTAAATCATTGTTATTGTTGCTGCTGTCTGTGCTGTTGATTTAGGTAAAAAAAAATTAAAGACTTCACCAAGCTGTTTTAGCTTTGGAATGGAAAACCTGGTACATTTTCTGGGGTCAGTCATCCAAAGCTGAAATAACATGTGGGTTCATCCTCAATCACAAGGAATTATTTTTCCATAGCATTAAAAAGTTAATTATGTCATGAGCATGTAGCTTCATCTGAATACATCTCATTCTATTACAATTAAAGCAAATGACATGAAAATGTGGAAGCTGCAGTACTTCAAATCATACAATCCCGCTTTAGAGTTTTTTGCTGCCTTGTCTGAAATGAAATATAAAATGTACTCTGTAAATGCATATTTACTTCAACATTTTTGATGAACAATATGTAAACTTATGCAAACAGTATGTAAACTTACAAACACAACGATTGAAGGCTCTGTAGTGTGGAGTCAAAGTATCTCCCAAACAAATTTAAAAACTGAAAAATGGTCTTTCTTCGGTTTTCTGCAGTTAACTTAGAGCACGATTAAATTACTGCACAGATGTGATCCAAATTATTTGTGGCAAGTTTCAGCACTTCAGGCATTCTAGGGAGCTTGTGTTTTCAATCAAAGAGTGGGGTAGAACACATTTTCCTCTGTTCCTTTCTCAATGCATATTCTCCAGTTTTGCGTTTACCCTTTCTAATGCCTCTTACCTCCTCCTGCGCCTGAAAAACTAAATCAAGGTCAAAAGAATCTGAACACACATCTGTCCTTTCAGACAAGCCCTTTCCCTTATATCTTTCATCTAATTTCTTGGAACACATCTTTTGCAAGAGTCTCTAGATCTTTGGCTTTGGGAATTGAAAGCAGTGTTGTTAACAAAATGCAAACTAAATTACGTAATAGTGATACATATTTTTGGAAAAGTGCCTTTTCACATTGGGGGGACCTCCCAAAGCACTTCACTGGAAAGTGCAGTGACCATGGATTTCATCAAGTTGTTACAAAGCCCTCCATGGCCTCACCCTACATCTGCGACCTATTAACACCCTTCCAACCTGCCCTCCCCCTCCACTCAGCAGGCTCCGGCCTGCTCCACATTCCACAACCCACCCACCCCACCATTGGCGGGCAAGCCTTCAGCCACTTTGCCCCCAACCTCTGTAATTCCATACCGCAGTCCCTATGCCTCAACCCCTCCATGGCCTCCTTCAAGTCCCACCTCAAGACCCTCCTCTTCGATGACCCCAAATACCCCCCTTTCCCTCCAACCTCCCTGTTCCCTACCCCAGCTCGGGTCTGAAACAATGACTGTCCAGCGTCTTGGGACATCCTCCTGATGGGAAAGGCACTATACAAATGCAATTTTGTTGTTGTAGTTACAATCAAAAGTGAGATGAAGGAGTACAGTACAGTATATTTAAAAATTTGTATATTTAAATTAGAAAAAAAAGCAGTTCCCGTCAAATATTGTTAAAGTTAAATACTGATAATTATCGTATGTCCATGGTATTAATAGGGTTATGATTAAAGAATGATGGTCTTATAATCAGCCTTATAACGTTACGTGCACACAATGCTGGACATTTCCCTGCGCTGTCCCAGCAGCAAAGTCAGTCATTTTGCAAGCCAAGCTAAAACTTCTCAAATTACACATCTGCTACAGAATACCCAGAGCAAATTGTCATAATTGCGCTGCTCATTGGGCATCATAGACAAAACTACCTTTAGTCCCTCCTGCTTAAGAATGTGAAGAATGTAACATTAACTTGGATGTTTTTATTTTTAAGATTGAACAGAACCTCAATATGCGATTGATTCCCCATCAAAGCTACAGCAAGGAATGGAGTTCAGGGCTGCACTTCCTCATAGACAAGTTCTCTTTTCAAAGTGTAATCCTGCAAAAAGAAAATAAACAGCTAAGGAGTCAAGACTCATTTTCTATCATCTTCAGGCCAAAAATCTAATTCTATACATTTCCACAGGCAAACATTATGACCATTATCTTTTATAGGGTGTATAGGCTTTATCTTTTATAGGGAATACAGCACCAAATGTAAACAACTAAAGACATTTTAGTTAATAAAGCTACCATCAGATCGTACATTTTCCAATTGCTGATTTTTTGGTACAACTTGTAAAACTAGTTTCTCTCTTTTTGTGAACACATACACTCAATGAAAAGTTGTTCCACATATGTTTTCCAATGAGACTAAGATAAATTCTCACATATTTGCAGTTCCATTTTCTTTTCCTATTTATGTTCTCTGCGTATCTATCTATGAAATACATTCACTTTATTAGTGAAAAAAAGTTGCAAATTAATTTTGTAAAACGCGTGGCCTCAGTCAAAATGTTTCGTGGCAAGCACATCTGTCTTTTGAAAACTCATTGGCTGCTGTTGGTGGTTGAGCTAGCTCTGGAGATAAGAACATTAATGATTTCCTTCTGTACAGCAGCCTGACTATTTTTAAAATAATGTCTGAAACAATTCAGATATTTCTCTGAATTGTAGTAAAACATCAAATCACGGAGTCATGTAGCTCAATGGTTGGAGCACTCACCTTACAAGCGAGAGATCTGGGTTCGATTCCAGGCAGGGTGAAATTTTGGGCAAATTTCCTTACTCCACACATCTACTAATAATCCCTCAAAATTTTTTTTAAATCATTTTAATCCCCGATTGTTCATGGGACACTGCTCAACATTTCACCCAGATATATACAGTCAATTCACTTTACAGTATATATTATGAAGCACTTTGAGCCATCTAGAAGATGTGAAAAGCACTATACCAAATGGAAGTTATTATTATTAAATATTTCAAATACACCTTTTTAAATATTTAATCCAAACTATAAAATTTAAAGAGTAACAAGCAATTTAATTTATGATTCACTTCCTAAGTAGCTTCAGGGTGACCAAAGAATAAAAGGAATTATGAATAATGAGTTTATTTTACAAGGAATTGATAAAAATCTAAAGCGCATCTGCAACACACACGCAAATCTATTTCAGATAACGGAGAAAAAAGCAATAATTTAATTAGTTACAATAATCCTTGATTTATCAGTTTACAAAGTCACTAAAATCACTCCTTTTATAACGTAACCTATATTTTATATTCAAAAGGTCCCACTTTTTATTACCCCCCTAGGAACTAACTAGGTGGCATACTCTGTCAGATAGCAATCTTGATTTCCAAACCCTGTCTATCATTATGAGGATCAGTCTGATTTCTGAACAATCGAGAGGCTGGGAGATGCCAACTGTACTGCTGAGTGGCTCAGTTCAGTTGATGGCCTTGTACTTCAGATGAGATATTAAACTGAGATCATGTTGATCTTTTTTTGCTAAGAAAAATACTTTGGAATTTCTTTCCCGGTATCCAGAATAATACTACTGATGTCTGGGAATTTGCTTTGTTTTTCTGAACTCATCTGACTCATCTTCACTGGTATCTCCTCTCCTCCTCCCCCAAATTTATTGACTATGACAGCTGCTATTAAGAGTGTGCAAGCAATTACCAATGATCGAAACTATGCAGGATCCCTGGTGAAATATGAATACTATCAAAAACAATCAGCTTCTCCTATGGAGAGGCTAATGACTTTTCACACATGGTCTAATGAAATGTCTCGATATGCTTTAGATATCTCAATCCATCTTCCAGCATCAGTTTTTCTCCTTCTAGCTTGTGAAATCAAGTATCCCTTTCATGTGCACTTTATCCCGAAACTGGATGTTTAAAGAGAAGGAACAACATTCACACCCTGCAAGTTCTTACAGTAATTATTACCTTTATGTTTTTTAAAAAAAATTCCACATTACAAGTGATAAAGCAGCATCAATGCTTCACAAGAAGGTACCAACCACCTTCTCATTTCTACTTTGAATTTGCCTTTCAAGCAGCTGTCTCTTACAGTTCATCGGAAAATTTATTGAAGCAGAAACGACTAGCTTCACAGAATACGCACACAAAAGATGGTAATTTCTCTTGACAATATATTAACCAGTAACGTATTCAAATTCCCATTCAAAAGCATGTTTTTAAAATATTAGTCAGGAGGAATTTTCCATGCATATGTTGCTGTCACATCAATTATGAGACAGTAGAACATTTCATTCTTCAAGTTAAACTCCAGAGGTTTTAAGGTCTGAAAGCAATATTTTAGTAGTCTATGCACGAAATCCCCCGTGCAGTTGATATTTTACATACTGTACCACCTATCTTATAAAGCAAGACAACAATGTACAACAGTTTGGTAACTGTTGCAACTGACAAATTGTTTAATGAAACAACTATTTTCAAGCTAATTTCATTCAAATCATCATTCAAATCATCATTTTGTTTAAAGGCAAAAGGTCACAGAGGGAAATAGACTGTGATGCTTCCCCATATATCAAACAACTAGCATGGATTGACAAAATCATGGTCTGTTGAGCATAGACAACAAACTATTAAATTCAAAATGTAAAGTCTAGCACTTATTAAGCTTGTTTTTGGCAAAAGAAACACTACTGCAGTCCCAATAAAGGTGAAATCCAAGAACTATTGAGTTATGATCAGAGAAAATATTTCTTAAATTGGAACAGACTTTTCCCCAAGAGTCTCTGTAACTGCGGAAGAGCAGACAGCAAAATTATAGCTGGTGAAGAGACTTGACAGGAAACTGTTTAGCAAAATGTGGTGGCAATCTGTTCTTTTGTCCAAAATATTGAAGTTACAAATGTGGAAACGATAAGACCTCTATTCAGTAACTAGTGATGCACATGGAAAAATTCAGTTCATACAGAAAATCTTGCATCGGTGCCTATTTTGTAAGGTACTAGATCTGTTAAATACTCCTCAAATCCATGGAAATATTGGGAGTGGAGGGATGAAGAGGAAATAGCTGAGTGCTCGCCAAGGTCAAATATTAAATTAGCTTGACTGAACGTCAGTATATTGTGGCAAACAAAAGCATTCAGGACTATTAGATTTTGAAAGGAAATCAAAGGAATCTGACATCTTATAGGAAATTGGAACTGCAGGCTAGATGGACTAATGATGGCCTGGTATTTGACATTTTTTCAGGATTGGCTAAAACGCTGAGAGCATCAGGTACTAGATTCTCCACCTATGCTTCCTTCTCAGACTTAATTTGTGACTTTCACTCGATTTTTGTTGTGTTGAGCAAGGTGAAGAGCATCAATTCTGAAATCTGAAATATTTTTCTGATTTTGGCACATTGGGATCAGTTTCAAACATTCCCAGGTTAGCAGTGCATGAGCAAATGCAGAACAACATTCTCTCAATTTGACCGAATTCCAATTACAGATGGCCACCTGGTGTGCACCGGTATGAATGGTATGGAAGGATTATGGGCAGTATAGTGCGATGGATTTTCTGCAGATCCATTCCGTTTAAGGATTCTGATAGCCTGCAGTGAGAGGAACAGTCGTTGCTCACTCTAGGCTCAACTGGAAGCCAAATAACAGATGTGAAACAATCCACTGAGCTACCCAGACAGTATTTATCAGGCAAATTCTCAACAAATTCCCGATATAAAGGTTCTTTCAGAATTTCTTAAGTTAAATTGAGGCTCTAACCAGACCAGACAAACCATTAGTTTGTTTCACCTATTCACTCATTCTGAACACTTGATGAGATGTACTTAATTTACTTCATGGTTTATTTAACAAAGCAGCAGCAGGGAAATAGAAAACTCTTTTTCATCAAATCTCAATAATATATTGTCAAATGCTCGTGCTGAAATCTGCTATTAGGTGCAACAATACCGGATAACTGTGGAACAGTAAGTTACAGAATCTTCCTATTGTAATCAGAGTAAATTAAACCGTTTATATCCAACTGAATATGTAAGATAGAATCATCAGAGCTAGAAAGAGCTATTTTAGTGCACAAAAAGCTAATGTTGCTAAGTCAATCAATTACTGATTATTGTTTGAAACAAAAACAGAAATTGCTAGGAACACTCAGCAGGTCAGGCAGCATCTATGGAGAAAGGAAAGTGAGTCAATGTTTCGGGTCCACAACCCTTCATGAGAACTTGGGCATGTTGTGATGGAGAGGCTTTTAAGGACTAACAGAGAGCGGTGGGGTGGGAGGGGAGACAGGGCAGAGCAGAGCAAGGAAGACAATGGAGAAAATGTGGTAGAGGACAGACTGTTCTTTTGCAATTTATCACCTGCACTTTGTTTTACATTATTAACACCTCTTCTCTTCAGTTTTGATGTAATCCTCCCCTTTGTTTTACACCATTTGGACCTGTTTACCCACCATCTACTGTCCTCTTCTACATTTTCTTCTTTGTCTTCCTTTCCCTGCCTCCCCGCTGAGTGTCCCCAGCGATTTCTGTTTTTGGTTCCGACTTCAAGCATCTGCGGTATTTTGCATACTAATTATTATTTACTCCCTTAATTTGTGTGCCATATGCAATGCAGTTTCCCATCATAAACTGTAACACAATGGTACTGTGTGTTTCTTTCACCAAAAATAATCATATTGACTTCTCTTCCAAAACTTAATTATTTTGGCAAGCTCATACTTTGCAAACGTACACAAAATACATGGGAGTATATATACACATAGGAATGTACATTACTGGAAAACAACATTGCGTTTCATTTAACCGGGCCCAAAGAAAAAATTGAATGAATAAAAAATCCTACACCCCTTGATCTCTTTATTGAATTATTTTCCAAATAACTGTTGAATATGCTTTCAAATTTGCTGCCAAAATCTGCCTCCACAACCTTCCCAAATATTGCACACAGTATTTTGCATTCTGTGTAACATGAAATCTAAACGGTCTGCTTATCATTTCCTTGTCTGAGCTGGAGCCTGTGGACCCTAGTTCCAGTTTTAATTGAAAACATGTAACCAGTGTCAATGGGGTAAAATAATGGTTCATTATACAGTATTTCACTAAACGTAATTGAATTCTGTTCAAAATAAATACCTTAATTTCACCACCAATGCTGGTGCGTGTGCTGTAAAATAAATTGTAGATTGAGAAGGATAAATAGCAATTTGATGCACATTGTGTATACTGTTTGAACGATCACCCTATTCATGAAACATTTGGAACAATTGGAATATGACAGATGTTTCAAATAATCAAACAATGAATTGCTCCTAAAATAATACTTTTGAACAAACCTGTGGGTTAAGATTATTCATGTTTACAACTATAGGAAATCTTTACAATCAAGATTTGATGTCGTTAATAGTAGTTTAATTTGTATTTCTGGATTATTTATAAATGGTGAGTTTTATTAAACTATTTTGTTATTTGCTTGAACACTGATTGATACAAATTACTGAAAATATAAAATAGCTTTGCAGGAATCGTGAAAGCCAAGGATAAACAAACATAGCAGTTGCAACCCTCTCATACAAGAATTGGTTCAGTCACTTCAGACCTACCTTTAAATATTACACTTACTGAATTTGTTTCCTCTTTAAAAGAATCATCCAAGAGAATTACCTGTTCACATAAGGAGATTGTCTTTGCTCCCAGTAAACATAAGTCACCTTCACTTGACTGCAAAGGAACACAGGGAGAAGATCATTCAACTCACTGTGTCTGCTCCACCAGACTATTCAATCCATAACCTAAGGATTACAACCCATAATCCCACATCACCATCAGATGCCTTTATTCCGTTGTTTCTCAAAGCATCTGTCCATCACTCTCTCAAACCTCAGGTTGATCATCAATGGCTTTCTTTCTCGTAACAGCAGATTCCCAATTCATATTATGCCCCGCAAGTTGATTTTTTCCCTCATCTCAGCCATGATTGTTTCTCTCTTTTTTTAAAAAAAGATTATATTTGAATTCAGAAACCATCAGAGAAAAAAATAATTTGCTGTGTTTTTCTCATAACTACAAACACTTCAATCAAATTGCCCTTTAGCCACTTCAGCTGCGGAGGAAACATCTTCTCTCGAATCATCATGCAGTTGCCTCTCTGAGGTCCCTAGTATCATGCTCTTGAACATCCCCTGTACTTTTTCAGGTCAATATATCCTTCCTGTAAAAAACGGGTGATGGTTGGTACTTTACGGTCCAGTCCAAGATTAGGCAGGCAATAAGAGAACATCAGAATTGGAAGGCTCTGTTCCATGATTGCTTTTGACACTTTTTGGCAATACAACCTTCTTTTTTTTTTAAAATGGCACTTAAAATACCAAACTCCCGGGGGTACGTAGCTTTGTGTTTCACTGGAATATGAGAAGCATTGCTAACGGGCACATGGCACAATTCTCAATTTAAGTCATGGGCCTCGGCCTTTCATACCAATTCCTTTTGATTTGTTCCATATGTATCTCACAGTTGGAGAGTCATCTTAATGTTTTGAAGCAAACACACAAATTGTAAAATGCGAAACAAACAAGTGTGCCTCTAACGGAGCCATAGAGTCTAATAGAGAGAAAACTTTCCATACGTTTATTCTGTTGGATGTTTTGATCATTTTTGTTCAGAATAATAATATTTGTTGCAAAAAAAATTATATGTTTGATGTACCACATACCACATAATCATACACAACATATGCAGGAAATATGCTGGTCTGTCACTTTCTGTAACTCTCATACAACTCGTACGTCTTGCTCTTGTTTCATCATTCTCATTATTTAATGAGGAAAAAAGGTATTAAAATTGAGAGTATCAACTGAGGACAAGCAAAATGCACTAAATAGATTCCATTTGTGCTGAAATCTTTGTGACTTGCTCATTTTCCAAAATAAACAAAAAATGGCAAAATGCCCAAATCAACAATTCAAATAGGGCAAAGCACTCAAAATAAATATTGAAACATTATTTTTCATTAAGAACCAAATGTATATTTTCTTAATACAGTAAATTTATATACTTCAAAAGCTTGAAAAGGTAACAGAATTCAATGTTTGCAATGACTATAAATCCTCAATAATCGGTTAATAGATTATTATGAGTTGAGAGCTTTTTTTCCATTGAATTAGAAATTCACGCGATGTATAATAATAATAATCCTTGCATTTGATATAGCACTTTTCATGTCTTCTAGACATCTCTAAGTAATTCATAGAATAAATACTGTGAGTCAATAAGTGAATTGACTCTATATTTATGGGCGAAGTGCGGCAGGCAATTGCGCGCAGCAGTATAGACCAACTAAACTGAAATAATTCCATAAAGCCATAGCAATTTCATTCAGCCTGGGTTGGCTGTCCACTTGAGCTTTTACTTGAATGTCAGTCCCTGCTGTTTCAAAGTACTTAGCCGTATATTTCTTCAAGAATTTAATCCATTCCCTTTTAATCTCTGCTAACACAGCTGCAACAGCTATATCTGGTAAAGAATTCTGTAAACAGAAAACAAATTGATGCCTTCTCGTTACTGACACATCAATTAGGAGAAATCATCTTTCTTTCTTATTGCACATTTAAAGGCATTCAATTTCGATCAAAAAACGCTCACAGCATTCTATGGAGCATTCAGGAAGGATTTATAATAAAAGTCAGTTCATAAACTTAAGTGGTTTTTAATGCAAAACGACTTTAAAACATGTGGGTTTGCAAAATAAATGTAATCACCATTCAGAGGAAATAATCTCTAGAAAAAAACCTTGCTTCGGGTTCAGTAAATACGTTCAAAATGAATGCAATGACAAAGCACAGAAAAGACGGAATAATAAGGATGGAGAGAATTGACACATTACTTAACTATATACTGTACAGTACTCTGACATTCTGATGCGTTTCATCTCAATTCAAAACTTTCTCGCTGTCGAATGAAATTTTCCAGTCGGAAACCAATTTTTTGGGGAATGAGAGGCATCTAAAATATAATTGAGCCACAACCGTCTCTACGCACATACTCGCATCATAAAACATTCCTTGCCAGAAAAGTAACCTTTCTATGTTGAAATTCTACCTTCTTTCCAGCATTACTATTTAAACCCATTGGCTTCTGCAATGCTAAGGATATGTTTATTCACTTTTGAATAGTTTGTACATTAAACATATAATAGAACATAATAGTTTGTGCATACAATTTGTTTACACATTAGGCTTGCTTTGAGCTTCATGAGAATCTTGTACAAATCTGGTTTGGCAGCGTTCACTATTTTTGTTTTCAAAATTCTTGTTCCTTTAAATACAGTACAGACTTCCAAAACGAGAACATGGATAATGAACTTAGAATCCCTACATTTTTCCAAAGTTACAATTAGTACTGATTGCCGGCTGCGTGGTTACTCTTAAGGATGAAATAGTGGAAGTTGGATCATTTGTCTACTTGAAAGATCAAATGCATTTTTAAAACAGACCAATTGAAAAACACAATGGGGAAGAAATTATCAATCATTAAGACCACTGCAAGTCAGAACATTAATTTGTACATTTGCAAAGATTAGAAATCATATTTTACTTCAAATTCTTAGAAAGAGCTGCTATATTGATTGCTATTATTGTTTCCAATGCTTGTGAAGCAGTTCACATGTTAGGATGGAGGAAACATGGCTTTTAAATAGTTAAGTATGAATGTAAGTGAAGCTGACTGTGTGTGGAAAATATCAGTTCAATTCTGACTTTCATAATTGGTCATTTTCAAAATAGTTATTCAGTTTTTCCAAGAAAATTAGCTTCATAACAAGTGGAGTCCTGTATCTCAGTGGTTAGAGCACTAGCCTCGCAAGTGAGAAACCTGGGTTCAATTCCTGGAGGGCGAAATGTTGGGCAAGTTTCCTTATTCCACACACTGTTTACTTAGCAGTAAGTAGGAATCTGGTTGTTAGTTATTTGGCGGATCACATTTCTGGGGGTAAAGATACCTTAAAAAAAATTGGTCACTCAATCCACAACTATTTGTGGGACACTGCTGTGCGCACCTGGTTGCTGTGTTTCACCCACAAATTATACTGTCAATTCACTTTACAGTATAGTCCGTGAAACGCTTTGAGGCATCCCTGATAAAGACCTGATAAAGAGCGATATCAAATGCAGGAATTATTATTATTAAATAACTGGAATGTTCATTGTAGTGTAATATCATTTGTTCTAAAAGTCAAATCAATAAACATATAGGAAATATTCCAACAATTAGAAATGAATGCATTAAGCGGGTTTCTCAATACATCAACATATTAGGAGTATGCTGTATTATTGACTGGAATGTTGGAAAAATTATAGTTTCTGCAGTTGAAAGATTTTATATTACTCAACCAAGCTTCAATAAAGAGTTTGTGGGGGGATGGTTTGTGAAGGGAAGCAGTCCAAACGTGAACATTGCTGGGGGGAGTTTGAGCATAGTTCAAGTCGGAAAACGAAAGCCAGGTTTAGTGAAATTATAATAGTCCACAGCCACTGAGGAATCCTTTCCAACAAAATGTTTTCAAAATATAAAGCATTGAAATCTGAAGCAAGCCAAGGATTCAATTGAGATATGACATTTTCGTTTGATAAATATATCCACTAGGAACCTTCTCACAATATCTTACCGCATGCCATGTTTTCTTTTCACCTGACTGTTTGCTGTGTCTGTCACTCAGTGCAGCAATTGCATATGCTGAAGGTTTTAGAGAAAAAAAAGAGATTAGAAAGCAGCGGTCACTGCGAAGCAATATTGCGGCTTCAAAAATTGCAACCATTTAAATATATATATACAGTAAAAGCCTGTTGATCCGCGACCCGATCAACCGTAACTTCTGTATACGATAAACCGGAATTTATCTGGGAAAATGCATTTTTTTTTAAATAATATTTTTTGCATTTTCGGCCGAATATCCGGCACGCACTTTAATCGGCATTGGCCAGTCCCAAGGGTGCTGGATAAATGGGCTTTTACTGCATTTTGACCCTTTTGGTAGGTCAATCAAATAATCTACAGTGAAGAATATCCAGCTTGCTATTATGAGCTATTTTAGATAGAATAAAAGTTTTAAGAGATGTTTTTATGGAAAAAAACAGTGATAGTTTTGCAGTGTTGCAGTAATAGAATTTGATTGTTATGTATCGCTAGCTGCAATATCCATTCAGTCCTGCTCATCAGTTAACTTTTTTTTTAATAATTGCATTTGGATTTTGGTGCCTTTTTCCATATGAATATTTCCATTACAGAAAATCCACTTTCATTATTCATTCCAAAATACAATAGAGTATATTCAATGAACTGCAGAGATTCACAAACCAAATCTGTAATAGTTTAATAAATTAATTAAAATGTTGCAGTTTTATATTTGTGTTTAAAACATGTTTTTTAAAAACGAAAATTATCCCAGTGCTAAGAATACATTAATTCAAAATGTACTGTTGTAAAGAGTCTGATGAAAACTATGATTACTGCTGCTTAAATGGAATAAGTATAATTGTATTTCAATGTATTGATTAATGCACAGTACAATCCTGAAGGTTTATCCACGATGTACAGAAATGAAGATACAGCTATTAATTCTGTAAAGTTATAAAGATCTAAAATTCCACTTAGTCCTTTCCTTGCAAGACAACAACAAATTACATTTAGTAGCTCCTTTCAAGTCAGAAGAAAGTCCCAAAGTACAGTACTGAACAATTTGTCTTAAAATATTGGCTTAGGTTTTGTTTATAGTTGTGGGTAACAATGAGCAGACACTGGAAGGACTGATGTGCATCACAGTTGTACCACTGCACAGTAAATAATAGTTATTTCCGTTTACAAAGCTTAATTTACAAAGATTAAGTCTAGTCTTAATGATCTATCATCTGTACAATACTGTCAAGCAAATTATTATTTTGTAGGTACTGTATAATGGAAAATTATTCTCTTTAAGCAGCAGTAATCATAGTTTTCATCAGACTCTTTACAATAGTACATTTTGATTTCAGTTTCTGAAATAGTTAGAAGCAATATAAATGAATTGAATAAATCTGTTGTAATCTGTCAACTTTATTGACAAAAAAATATTTGCAGATATAATTACATTTTTCCTGATCTAGCATAAAATATTATTTCAGTAGTCCACACATAAAATGCATTCATTGCTTTACACAAAGTAGTCATTGAAAATCAAAGTGGCATTTAGAAATATAATTGTGGCCATAATGTCTAGACATTTTCATCACACGATACCCTTTGTAAATATTAAATAATTTATATTCATTTACGTTTCCCCTATTATCCAAAGTGCAGAAGAAAATTGTGGATTTAAAAGCAAACATTTTGTTTTATAAAAGACAGATACTTATGATAAAAATGCATTTGTAAATAGTAATGATACATGGTTATACAGATGAACTCCATTTAAATTGTGAATAGATAATATTGACAAAAGACACAAATAGTTCAAATAAATAAAACTAAATGTTAAAGATTATAGACATCCAAGAAATTATATATCCATTAATATTTAGTGTATTTTATGACTATTCAAAAATCTTTGTTTCAAGCTGTCTGAGAAGAATGAGTTCAATTGAAGCGGCTGTTGTAAAGTTTCAGTTCGCCGGACAAATTGTTTAAGAAACAGCTAGTTTTCTTTATGCTCCACGACAGTTAAAAAATATTTGAGCCTGAATGCTGGTGTGAAGAAACAAGAAATATACTTGTATAATTAAACTTGGTATAGCAATCCAAGCAATCACATTAAACTTGTATATATAGGATAAGGCAGAAGATTCTGATGAACTTAGAGATAAATTAACAAAACTGAAAGACTTAAGTACAAAGTTTATATATTTTTTTTGAATCAAGCTTTATCTACCAGACATGTCCACCGTAATATTCATGCGAAGATTAAAAAAATACAAAATCATTTATAAAATCATAGGCACACTATCGATACATAAATTTGAAGCTAAAATCACCAAGTTGTTCTTAAAACCACATTTTTGGCTCACAAAAGGACCCAAATGCTTAATTTATACAAGTCAACATATTACATCAGATAATGGAGTGCATAAAAACTTCTTTTCATAAAACGATTGGTCCAAATAAATCATATATGCAAGTAGAATAAATTGAGCATAGACGCTTAGAATTAATGTTTTCACAGGTGCAGGCTTAGTAATTGAAAAAGTGGTCTTGGTGCAAGAGTACATATCCAACAAGGAATCGGCAGCAGGCACAAAACCATCAAATGTTTAAATCTCAACTGGATCCGTTCAGTCTTCAGGCTACAGATTTAACTCCTGTACAGATGGTCCAATAGAAAGCAATGAATGAAAAAACTTCACACATTGTTTAGCCACAATGAAATATTACACTAAAATCTGCCCTTCTTTGCATCTCCTATTGCTCCCCAAATATCAAAGACAAATTCATCTGGGAAAGCGAAGTCTCCAAGAGCCTCATCAAGTGCCACTGCAAATTCATCAGGATTTTTCTTATCCTTTCCAACTTCGACCATTGTTGCAGCTGAAAAAAGAAGATAATTAAGATGCAATACAGGTTTTTCAGTTCACCTTTCTGTGCTGATTTTGTGCAACTGTTAACACACCAGTCACTGAGATTGAGTAACATTTAGAATGAATTATTGAAAACCACAACTTTGTTAGCTTACATCATTTAAAGCTTCAAAGATTTAATTTTAGTCCCTGATGAGATTCTTGAAAAGAATGTTCCACTCAAGGAATTCGATTTAAACAATAAAAGGGAGAAGCCAAACGAGAAGACATCACATTTATATTGCTTGTAATAAACTGAAGCAAATGCATGATAGTCAACCACTGAAAGTTTAAACATTCCATTTCTGTGAAATAAAATGCAACATTTATCAGAATCTGTTAATTTAACTTTAAACATAACTTACCTTATTTTTTGACTACTAGTATAGATTCTGGTTTCATCAATAACAAAATTACAAAGAAAAAAGGATCAATGCAATCCAGTGCAATGGAATAATACAAGGTCATTTCATCTGCAGAACATGGCCTCAAATTTAGATGGATGACTACTTTGTGATTTTTGTTTAAGAGTGCTGCAAGAGCTTTGATCCGAAAGAAAACAATCTCACCATACAAGTGATTCCAGTTAGAATGGTCGAGAATGTTTAGTGTGGAAAAATGGAAGTGACATACTGGTTGGAGAAGATGTTTCATAATGCAGAAATGTGGAAAACAATCATGAAATGAGATATATATGGATGCTCAATGCTGACATTAGGGCCTGAAATGGAAAAGCATCTCATTCCTCAGTGCTAATATCACTCATTTGGATAAACAATAAAAACATTTAAAAAGTGAGAAATACCCCATGATCATATTACTGTAGTACACATGCTCTTTCAAAGAAGTGTTTGCAATGAATCACACTCCAGTTATTTCCACATCCTTCCAATATTTCTGGCCACCTGGTCACCATCACAATCATGGGTATGTTAAAAAGAGTTACATAACTTGGACTCCACTTCTTGTGCAACTTCCTCTTATCCCACCCAAAACTTTGTTCTGTTGATAGATTTACAGCTCACAAGTAGGCAGCGCATATGAGCACTTTATTAGGATCAAATTAGATCATGGCAATCCAGATGCCACAACAATAAGCAAAGTCAAACCAACCAGCTAGAAATCTTCACGTTAATTGAAGATAAAATCTTATAAAAAGGAATGATTTTATCTCAAGAGTAGAGCTCAAACATTGGCTAAATTACTTAAGCCAAATAGTAATGTCTGCCATGAATGACAATAAGTGCATGCATAAAAGATGCCAAAAAAAATATTCCTTCATGTAGACCTACAAGAAACACACTGCAATTATTTTGAATAACACAAAACCAAATACCAACTTTGCAATGAAAATGCCAATAAACTCACCTAGCTCTGTGTCCCTTATACCCATATAGGTTTCCAATAGATCATCAGCTTTTCTGATAGCCTTTTCTTCAAATTCTGTAGGCTGTTAATAATAAAAATTTAATAAGATCGGCTGACGTATACATTATAGCACAGCTAATATAAATCCATACACGCAATGCAGTCTTAAACGAAATCTGTTAATGCTGTTAAACTAAGGTAATAGAACAGTATGTCAGAGTAATAGCAAAGTAGAATAATATCCAGCAGCATTGGAGATCTGAATAGGAAAGTGGGGAGAAGTATACTGGTTTCTGATGAATACACTGTTATGTATTTTGACCAAGCTGGAATACGCTTTACAGATATTACAGTAAAATGATTTAACTAAAATCCTGCATTATTGTATTGTTAGCTATACATGGTCACATTGTTGAGGTTTCTTACCAATTCTTCAACAGTTGCAGGTCCCTTAGAACGTAATCGCAAGGTACCCCTTCCTGTACCAATCTTATTGTCACCTCCAGACTTTCCTCCTTTTGATCTAGGTTCAATCATTTCTGAAACACAAAGACATTGTTAGATTCCTCTAAATTTCCCTGAAGGAAATGTTGGAAGAAATCAGACACAATATCATCCAAGCAAATCGGAAGTTTGTAACTTTACACCAATTTCAATACTTGCTTCACAATCTGCAGCAGTTATACAAGAGTGTATTTGAATAGTTAGCAAATATTTAATTATCTCCACTTCAGTTAACACCATTTTTTAAAAGGAACATAATTTTTAAAAATCATTTTAACAACTGGTGCTACTGATTTTTCATAAAACATTCCATATCAAACATTTGAATTCTATCTCTACATACATTCAATTAAAACATTTGATTAGATTCTATCCAAACTCTGTATTTGAACAAATAATGCTGCAATTAATATATTATGGCATACTTCTTTGCCCACTCTGCAAAAAAGTTTTTCCTGAGCCCTTCCCAACTGTTATTGCAATTGGCAGCTCCTTGTAAAATTCCTGAAAGTAAGATTCAGAATTGTTTTCAGTACTAACAGCATTGGATGGTTCCTTGGTATTAGAATTAAACAACATTGGAGGCATTGCATTGTGTACTTTAGGTGTGGCTCAGTTGGTAGCCCTCAACCTGAGAGCCAGAAAGCCATGTTAGGACTTTGAACTCACAGTGTAATCTGGCATTTAAGTAAAGTGCTTGGGGGGGGCAATGCAGAGGTGCCATTCTTCAAATAAGAATTCAAACAGAGATCCCGTTACCTGTTGAGGTGGCTAATTAAGATTCTAGGGCATTACTCAAAATATGTTTTTCTCAAATGTCCCAGCTAACAAATCCAGATAAAATTGGTCATTCATGTCTAGTTATAAGAACATTGCTGTGCTCATAATGACTGCTGTTTGCCTATAATACAGCCATAATACTTAACAGTATTAATTGTGAAGAACTGAAAGACATCCTCTTGCCGTGAAAGGCTATTATCAAATGCAATGATTACTATTATTGTGCTCATTAATTCATTAGAACCAAGGTTTGGCAAGTACAGTAATGTGCTAAATAAATAATTTGAGTTTCTCATTTAGGAACATTAAATAGCACATTCATTGGAGAATGATTGGTTAATGTTATATTCAGAGAAAGCTATTATTACATATTCAGCTGACTTTGCCCTTGCTATTGAATTACTCAGAACAGGATTGTGTATGTTGACTTATTGTTACGTTATACATGCACTTAACGTCACTGCTTCCCTCCATTATTTACTAAACTGTTTTCACATTTGAGCAATGTTTGACATTGTTTTATTCATTTTACCATCCCAAATCTGGCAATTATTCAGCTGGAAATTAAGCAAACTGATTGGAGGCATCAAGCAGGGAGCAACACCAGGATCCCATATGGTAATTGTGCTCTTCCCACTTTCTTGGATATCAAGTATGTCAACCAATCCGAGTCGATCTTGATACAAACTAATTGATCGGTCTAATACAGACAGCTTAATAAACATACTTGACTCTTTCTCTGTTGCCCTGAAGATTGCAGCTGGAGGCTGCAATCTCAGGATTTCAGGGGAACAATTAACATATGGGATCCAGGTGTTGCAATCCCAGGACAGTTACTTCTCTGGTTTTCACACAATTTCTATCTGTTGAATACTGTAGCTTTATTTAAATACTTCTGATTCAAGGGTATTATTTCAACTCCTGAACAGTTTTCCACTTCAAATCATTTTCCATTATGATAAAAGTAGCAAAGACTAAATGTTTACTGGGGGTATTAGAGCTAACTAGCAGAAATATACAAGCACAAATGCTGTTATTGTATATTCTGTTTATTTCATTTGTTCAGAATGCAAAGCCTCCTTGTACATCCATTAATACAATATAATGAAATCAGGGGCAACTAATATAATTGTGTTGCTTACTGGAATTAGAGATTATGTAAAGAAATTGTCCTGGAGATACAAACAAGACAAAGACATTGACTAGCTTAATGGATGTTTCAACATCAAATTGAAAATTATGTTTATCTCTGCAGTTTGTACTAAATAAAGGACAGAGTTCCAGTCAGCAACATTATTTATAGGATCATTTCACAAGCAAGAAACATATGAAAATTCCCTAGCTGCAATTCTTTACAAATAAGTCAAACTTTCTGCTTCAAAAAAAGCATGCCTGCAAAAGATCAAACTTTAAAAATGCACAAGCACATAAGGAACCCACTATAATTTGTGTCCCACTACAATGTAACAGAGTAAAAATGTACCTCATCAACATACCACCCGGATAGAAAGTTTTTGGAAATATGGAATGCTTTCTGCCAATGGGGATGATGGCTTTTTAAAATTACAAAACAGTTTTTTTAATGCTCTCATGATTTGTGAAATAACATTGTTTATGGCTCTCTAATAGAAAATCCAGATAAACACACTCATATGTAATTGCAGTACTAATCCATCATTCGATGCAAGTGGTGAGACCCACTTCCTGTTTCATTCAGATAAAATCGTAGATGTTAAATTAATGGCAAATCAAGTACCAGTACACTGAAGCTAAAATTCATTTTATAAACAAAAGTGACACGTTTTGGAAATACTGTATCTGAAACTAACTTTTATCTTCACCCCCACCCCATCACATGAAAGCAACTGAAAACCCCTACCAGTAAATTCATGGTGATATTTTCATCCTAATTTCAGAATCCAGATTCAATGTGCATCCTGCTGTTTGCAGATGAAAGCTAAAGGACAGTGTAAAAGTAGCCTAAGAAGAAAGTCAGCTCAGGAGTAGCTGGAAGAATTTGAGATGCTGAATGAGGAACCAATCAGCCTTAGGTAGGCAATAAGAATAGAGCTCGCTGTCAGATCTTGCTCAGGAATACCCTTGGATAGCTGGAATTACAAAGGTAGTTAGATTTTCTAACAGCAATTAATTAGGAAAAGTAACACAGCAGAAACTGGCAGACACAAACCAGATACTGCAAAGGTAGGTGGTTTGAAAATGATGCAATTCTTGCAACATTTACTCGAAAGGAGTACCGGTAGATGAGTTTGTACACCCAAAGTCAACCATTGCCAGATAACATCTCCCTGAAGTTAGTGAATGCTTTATAATAAACCACTCATCCCACTCCTCACAGTGGAATACTTGCAGCATGGGCAACTATTATTAGAGATTCAATTTGCTTTCTTAAAATTTCTGAACAAAAGAATTGATTTTCCAAAAACGTATTGTAACTCGATAGAAATATATATTTTTTAATCTGTGTTTATTCTCTACCAATTGATACCAAATTCTGAGAGCAGGTAGAGGTGTGAAACAATTTTGGTCCTTTTTTTGGTGCTTACAGTGATTTTCTATTTTAATAATTTAAGATAAGGGATTCATAACATAAACAGAGAACATATGATTAACCTTGTTTGTTTAAGCCTTCAGATGTGTCTTGATGTGTCCGTGTGTCCACAAGCACACAGAGACAGTTCAACATTAGTTTCATCCATTCTACTCAAGAAGATAAAATTACAAATTTATTGGCTGTGATTTATAATAATGATCCCTGCATTTAATACAGCACTTTATTATATCTTCAAAATGTTGATCCTAGTGCTTTGTATGATTTTACTAAGAAATATGTGGCCATTTGTAGATGAATTTGAAACAACATCAAGTTACCATGATAAATGATCAATTTATCTGAAAGATTATTGGCCAGGAATCTGAAAGATTATCTGAAAGATTATTGGCCAGGACACCAGAAAAAACTGCCTTCTCTTTTCAAATAATACCATAGGAATTTAACCTGAACAGGCAGATGAGACCTCCATTTTCATGTTCACCTGAACAGACATGATTTGGGTTTATCGTTTAACATGTCATCATGCTCCTTCAGCACTTCAAAAGAGCATTAGTGACATCATAAACTATGAACTCAAGTCCAGACATGCGTCTTGAACCATCAACCTTCTGGCAAGAGGTTAGAGTGCTATTAGCTGATTAAGGCTGCCACAAATTTTAAAAAACTCCCCTCATTTTTTCCATACAGTCAATATCAAATACTTCGGAGATTTTTATGAACATTAAATGATCTGGGTTTATCGGATTGATGACCCAAACCAAATTTTTTATCAAGTCATCTAATTTTGACTTTGTCAGATATTATTGACACTATTCAGATACTAATGCTCCGTTAATGCATCATGCAAGATTTAATCCTCTTGTTAAACATGGTTTTGGCAGGTGATTTAGTGTGATTCTCCTGAATCTGCTGGAATATTTCGCAATTCATCCATTCACAAAACAGGGTTATCAAAGGCAAGTTTTTTTTAAGAAAAAAACTAACATTGTGATTTAGTAGGGAAAAGACTGCATTGAATCTGTTACAGCTGAATCTCACTAGTAAGAGCAAGCAATAAAACCCTATTTTGTTCACATAAGTGAATCAGCAAGATTTAAAAGAAAAAATTCTGAAACATTAACCAATGTAGAAACCGCATTGTTGGAAGCATCTAGAAGGTGAGATTGTTCCACAATCATTGGTTCCAAGTGCTTAGGATCCACATCCAGGTATTTTTGAGGAGAAGATTCATTCTCCATATATAACTAATTCAAGATTAAGGTCAATCTTTTACAAGACTTCAGTAAGAAGACTTTTCTTCTAAAATCTTGATCCTTTTTAAAGCGCTTCATCATTGTCAGTTAAATAAAATAATTCATATTATTGGTATCAAAAATTGCCATATTTGCCTAACTAATTAGCTGCTGGAATACAAGAACAAATTACATGTGTACAGTGCCTTTCACGTCGGGAGGACAAACCAAAGTGCTCAAACGGATTCTCAGTTTGAAACAGTAATTTCTGTGTCTCACCAATGTAAATCAGCCTTTATCAACACATAAACAACACTGGCAACAGTCAGTTTTTTCAAGTGCAGATGCGTATGTGCAACTTTAAAATCAGCTTCAATTGCTGAACTTGGGTACAATGTTCTGTAGTTACTCCAATGTCGTAATGTGCACCACCTAGTGGTATCAGTAACCACATCACATTTTCACACATTTTTAATTAAGTTGACGTAAATTAACAGGGCATCAACACAGCATTCCATCGGATCACAAGTTAAGTGCTTTTTCCTTATCTCGCTTAGATCTCCAGAAATTATCTATTCTTTTGCTAAGTGAATAAACACAGCTATTATATGCAGAAACTCACTACACAATATATAAAAGCACAATCACATGTAGATTAAGCAGTCAGTCAGCTAACGCACATCCAGCAGCCTTTCTCCTGATTCAGGATCTTCCAGGAAAAACCTGACCGATGCACAAACATTGTACATGGTGATTATTCAAACCATCCACCAAACCACAAAGGCATTTAAAGATAGGTTATCCAAACCACCAATACCACTTTACCACAGGCTACTCCGCAATACCACATACCATCTCATAATCTTATTTCCCTGATTTACAATAAACTTTAATATGTTTATTTCCCAAGCATCTACATAAGAACATAAAAAATGCTAGATGAAAAGAGACCAAGTCCATCTGGTTCGCCTTCCACCTTCCTGTGGTTGCATGCACACACATCCCAAATTACTTATGCACGAAATCCCATTAAGTTATTTCCTAAATAAAAACTATCAAATCTATGTTTGAAAGCATCAACACTTCTTGATTTAACCATCTCCCTATGGAGACTGTTCCACAGGTTCACTATTCATTCACTGAAATAGTATTTGCGTAGATTCATTCCGAATTTACCCCCCTTCAATCGCAAGCCCTGTGCTGTACTTTGGTTTTACTATTCTGGACAAGTACAATCTATATTGTCTTGCCTCTTTATAATCTCACAGACAGCAATCATGTCACCTCTCAATCTTCCCTTTTCCAGTGTGAACTTGCCCAATTTACTTAGTCATTCCTCATTGTCCAGTCTTTCCATTTCCTCAATCATTTTAGTTGCTGTCTTCTGTATCTTTTCGATTTCTCCAATATCCTTTTTGTACTGCAGCGACCAGAACCCAGTACTCTAAATATGGTCCCACCAATGATTTATACTTCATGGTAACTGCTTTAATAAGATTGCATTGATTGCAACACTGAAGAAAGGAACAATGCCTGGCTGATTCTATTAAAAGAGACAAGATGCCAGCAACAATGTCCAACGTTATTTCTCTCAGCAACAAGTAGCAATAATGAAAATGATGGAGAATAATTTCCTTCTTGGCCCTGTTATTCAAAGATTGGATATGATCAGGAGAAAAACAAGACTTAAGAGTTAAAGTCTGGCTGTACACACCTGGACCAAGTTTTGGAAGACACCAAAACCTGCTCTCCAAAAACATCCTTCCCTAAATTCAGATTCTCTTAACATTTAACCGGTAATGTCTAAGGAGGAGTTACAGCCTGTCGTATGTCACAAAAAACAAATCGCTTGGACGACACCTCATCTCTGGGATATTGCTGTCACAGTTTATCATCATATTGTTCCCATTGACAGGAACTATTCCTGAAGCATTTTAACCACCAAAACTGATCCAATAATCTCTGCTACATGTTTATGGATAAATCACTTGTTTGAATGTGATTAATATTTGCAGAGTGCTATACAGTCAGTTTCATCAAGTTATCTGGTTTACAGTTGGGGTGAAGGTGGGAATCAAATAACAAATAGGAGAACTAGTGATATGTACTAAATTGGTAAATCTATACACTAAATACAACTGAGGAATCCAGGGCTGAAGAGCTCATTTACTCTTTTCTATTGTCAAGAGACCACATAGTTTGTCTCATCCGTTGCATACAATAATTTAAAAAATCTATTACATGTTCTGAGAGGTTACAGCCAATAATAAAAATAAAAACCAGGAAAATGACCACACCTGAAAACAACTCATCTGTGAGGAAGTATATAGTTAATCAATAAACCTTACAGCATTTGAAATTGATTAACATACAAAAAAGGGTATTTGTAATTCAGGACAGTTAATATAGTAAAGAATTTGAAACATACCAAAAGCTTTTGTAGGTTCCACCAGCTTTAGTGTAAATGTGTATCCTTTAGGCAACTCTTTCAACATCTTGGCAACTTCATAATGCCGAGAACCCACAATATTTTTCCCATTGATCGACTCTATGTGATCTCCAACACAGATTACTTTAACACCATCAATAATACTGTTTTCCTTGATGCGCTGGGAATGTAAAAGAAATGCATATTATTAAAATAAAGTGTTAGATGCTTCTTATGATTCACTATCCATGATTACATTTACTACATACATACACATTTTGTTCAATTTTAACAGCCGAACAGGTGAATTGTTTAAAAGCATTCAACCTAAGAACAAGCTGATTTAGAGTCAACAAAAGCACCAAACTCCATTTTGTATTCTCTGTGTAAATAAGCAGTGCACAGCAATGGAGATTTTCATGTTTGATTGTACAGTGGTTTTAAGACCACTAGATGACTCTGCAGTATATTCTATGCTAGCACCAGGACAGTTACCAAATTCACTTTTTTAAAAAAACTCTTGAGAAACCAAGGTGATAAAAAGTCAAGTTGCAGAATGCAGATCACCAACACTGAAGAATAGATATTCTCATATTGTGGGTTTCACACCTCACTTGCGGTGATGCAAATACAACATGAAAGTCCTAACAAGAAGTCACCCTACCCAAAGTTCACTGAAGTTACATCAGTTTTACTTTTGTGCCAATACACATTTTCTCATTTACCTAACAAATAATAATGTTACAACAGTCATTAGTCACCATCGACTTAGCAATTTAATGTCCCTCACTGAGTAAAGAAGTCATGATGCATGTTTACTGGTGCATGTTTGAGTTTGTGTACCCAGCTGGGCCATGAGAAAATAATTTAAGATTTTGGATTGTCACTAAGTACTGCTTTGTGGTCAACCACATCCCATGTGTGGTAAAGAAAATGAAATCAAATAAGATGGTTTCTCAATTTCATGACAGTGGTCATCTCCCTCAATTTCCACAATTTTCAGAATTTGTGTCAGACATAAGGTATTAGTTCTTCAAGGAACATGATATAGTAAACTTGTGATAACTCGCCACTCCAAGGGAAACTGGTTTAGTGATGAGTTAACCGAAGTGGAACATTAGGCATGTGAATAAATAAATGTGCCGGTGATACTGATGACTTAAGCGCTCTGAGACGCTGTTCGGCGTGGAGGGCGCTATATAAATCAAAGTTGTTGTTTTTGAAGTTGTTGTTGACTTAAGCAGACGTGACAAGTTTAGCTATGGTCGAGTTATCAGGAGTTTACTGTACACCAGTGGGGAACAGGAGAAACTGAAGTTTCAGATGCTTTTTGCCCACAAAATATTCACTCAATTCACTTTACAGTATGTTCTGTGAAGCGGTTTGAGATGTCTTGAAGATGTGATAAGAGATTATATCAAATTCAAGGCTTATTATTATTACAACATTGTTATACAGTATATAGATCCAATCAAAACACAGGCAGATGTTGACAGAGCACAGATGACTACTATATATTCTACTTAAAATATTTGGAAAGCTTTACATTGGTTCATCTAGAGAAGATTTTCAAATGTTTAAGCAGGTATTGTATTCTAGAATTTTCAATCTTATAACTGGAGCAATCAAAAAAGCAACCAAATATTGTTTAAAAATACTACTAATTACTTCCTTCCTCTCTACCAAATTTTTTGTGGTTCCGTTTCCCCAAATTATTTCCTGTAACTTCTCTACTATTTAACATGGTATGTTGAGAACATATGTGTACCACCCAACAGTTTCTGCCACTCCTTTTCCTTTGCAACCTCTCATAGGAAGCCAAGAGTATATTTCAAGTCCTTCACTTTTATAATTGCTACATCCATTTAATGAGAATTTACTGGTAAGTTAGTTTCTTTTGAAACAGATTTTACACTTGTAAAACATATACAACAGCAACTTTCTCATAGATGAACAGCTTATTTAATTATTTGATAGATACAATGGTGAACACCAAGCAAAGGGAGATTAAATACCATAACCAAAGGCATGGTTGGAAGGGAAAAAAAAGGTGATACAATTTAAAAGAAAGTCTCAAAGAATAGAAGCATTTTAGTTGAATGCTCAGCCAATGATTTTGGAATGGATGAATTGAAATAAAAACTGATGAGGTGGGGAGAGAAGAAATCAAAGGCAGTAATTTAAGTCTGACAATTAGAAATGATGTTATTGTTCAAATTATTTTTAATTACTGCCATTAATTTTAACTGTTCGACCTGCAAATTTAAATGTGGAAGCACAATCCTTTCCATATATATTACAGTAGAGTAGGAACAATAAGACATTGTTTAAAAAAATAAAGTGCAATCTTGCTGCTAATGTATTATAACAGGTTTCATATTCCATCTTTAAAATACAAAACTTAAGCGGAAAGTATTAGTCATACTTTCAGGCAGAAACTTGTCAAGCCACAACCTAAATCAGAACAGATTAGTCATCTTCAAATGATATCACAAGCCTACAATCAAATTGGTTTGGTATCCAAATAGATCAGTCATTGCTTTACAGATTTACTTCGGGATAGGTTACCACTGCCACCCTAAATAAGCATCAACTGACCTTTAAAACGCTCAAAGTGCCGAAGCAGCTTTCCAGATTTTCCTTACATAACCCTATCAGTTACAGCAGATTTATAAAAATACTTACTTCATACTGCCTTAATATAACGGAATAAACACTGGTACGGACTAATTGGACCATTTCAGTGCTGTACAGACTGTGTATACAACTGACCATCATAATGTGATCTTAATGTGCAAATTTAGGGGGGGAAAAAAAGCTTCCACATTAACTTTGGGGAAAATGTATAAAATCTTTAAAATCTCCTTTAGAGTGAGATTTACCGTTTGATTGAAAAGTATAATGGCTTTATATCTGACTCTTTAAAAATAATCATCTCTCTATATACAAAAGACCTTGTAATCTATATTTTCCCTTATATGATCTCACACCAAATGACACCAGATTATCAGGTATGAAACAGGTTCTAGGAAATTTCCCTGCTGCATGTGGTATCTGTGTGTACAACAACATGAATTTATGTAGCACCCTTCATGCAGAATAGCATCCCAGAACACTTACAACTACTAATGACTAGTGAAGACAAGATGATGCCCTGCTATCCAACTGAATGTTGCGATAATACTCACTGGAAAAACTCACACCTGAACCATACAAAAGAAACTATACATGTAAAGCGCCTTTCATGTCAGGAGGAACCCGTAGAAGAGAGAAAAAAAAAGTCCCAATGCCTTGAAAAGAGGGGGAGGGAGAATATAGTAAAGAAATACAACAATTTGATGTTGATTTGGTTACCAGGAAAGATTGAAATACTCTACAAAGCGTTCGGGTGTATACCATTATTAGTCACTGTTATCTTAGTCTTAAATATGAACTTGACCTTTATTCCTTTCACACATGATTCAAAATCATGCCTGTGTTGGAAAAGTTTGAAGCACTTCCTGTTTCAGTGTTGTTCACTTAAAAAGGATTAAGAAAGTTTGAGGACTTGGTCATTCGCTTTTACATGTGTGAAAGTACTTTAGTAAACTGGACTCTGTGGAACCTTTTCAGCTTTTTTTTTACTCTTTTTTTAAAAAAAGAGTAATTGTTTCTTTATTTTCCACCAAGTCTGATTCATGTTACAATATGCAGAAGAAAATGACAACACAATATTTTATCTCAGAATATCTGGATGTGCTGCAGAATCAATGTTGGGTTTTGTTAAATATTTATCTGTTAATTGAGCATTATGACATAGAGCATTAAATGAGTGTGAAAGAAGGACGGAAATGTGGAATATGTAATTATTTTGTTGTAACCTACCTTTATAAAAGCAAATCCTGCTCCATTATCTGTTATTGTTAATCCCAGAGCATCTTCAGACTTTAATACAGGCACTTCTTTTTTAATGCCCCTTGTATGTGCAAAAATGAAATCTTCCAAGCCAATCTGTCCCCCAAGAAGTTTGTCCATGTCAATCCTGTGGGTATTCAATGTACAGAATAATATCTGCATGGAAAAGAAAACATCATTGGTAAATGACAAAATCAGAAGTCATTCTAATAAAGTAAAAAATCTTAATTATGAAGAGTTACTGCAAATTTATGTTTAACACAAATCCATTAATCTATGATTTTGTGCAACAATTAAATTATTTAAATGTTATCACTGAAAGCTTAATAACTCAGTTCTTAATCTTCTCATCTTTGTACATTTAACACAAGCTTCTGTAACTGTGAAGAGGGAGAATTTACATTATCTATCATATTATCTAATATTTTTAAGTTGGGCACTTGCTGACTGAATGTTTATGACAAGTCCTTAATTCTCCCCCTTTCCCTTAATTTGTCAACGGAGAACTTTCCTGTATTATTTTCAACATAATAGAAAACAAGTTATGGCAAAAAATCTCACCAATAATAATAATAATAATCCTTGCATTTGATGTTGCATTTTTTATACCTTCTAGGTGTCTAAAAGCGGTTCATGGAATATGCTGTAAATTATGTGGGTGAAAGGCGGCAGCCAATTGTGCACAGCAGTGTCCCACAAATAGTCATGGATTGAAATAACCAATCTATTATTTGGAGGGGGGGGGGGATTATTATCAGGTGTGTGGAGTAAGGAAACGTGCCCACGGTTTTGTCCTGCCTGGAATTGAACTCAGGTCTATCGCTTACAAGGTGAGTACTCTACCAATGAGCTGCAGGACTCCACAATAAATCTTGGTAATAAGTCATTATACCTATCTATTCTATATATTCTATGATATGGTTGTGTTACAAATTCTATGCAAGCCATTCAAAGTGGATTTCAAGCACCACAGGTAACGACAAAAAAATTTCAAAACTTCATTGAATGGATTGCACACAGCTTTTCCATTTTTACTTCTCTGATCAAAACAGTTTTTATTCCAGTTTAAAATTAGTAACTATTAGTTTTATTTATTAAGAAGGGGTTTGTATCCTAAGGTACATTATTGAACATAAGGTAGTTTTGAAATGAAAAATCTTAAAAAGACATGTATCCAAATTTCTCCATGCATGAGTGAACATGCATACGTGGAGTACAGACAAAGAACTACTGTTTGAAAAGGGTGTTTTTGTTCAATGGCATCAGATTCTGAAGAACGCCAATTATGTTCCAAAACTCTTCTGCCTTGCCCTTCATTCACCATCTTCAGATTCTCATCTGAAGACCTTCCTATTCAAGTGTGCTTACGTTGTGCTTCACCATTATCAAGCGCTCTAGAACGCTACCCTCTGGGACACTACTCTGCGTGAGCGGTACTTTATAAATGCAAGTTGTGGTTGTGTGCAGGCTGTTACCCTGTTACACAATATTGTTGGGTATATGTGTGTACTGTTCTCAGAAAACTAGCCCTGCAACATCTATAAAACTACAACAGGCCATTGCCAAACAATGTCATTTTGATTTTTTTAAAAATATATCTACAACATGCACCCCAGTGCCAGTAGCCAAATGGTTGTTCTCTATCCTACAAATATTCTGATTCCCATGGACTTCTGAATCAGAAATCTGATGATTACTTGACTATCTGGGAACAGATATTTATATTTTTAAGCACACTAACACTTGGCTACATATAAAATCCTGATAAATATGCAAACACTGACAAAAGGCAAGTACAACACCACACTTTTCAATTCAACCTACACTAAGGAGGATTCATACAAATACTTACTCAACAATAATGATAAAATTACATTTGTATAGCAGTCACAGGAATACATTTCTTCCAGTTGACATAAAACAAAATAATTCATTGGTGAGATAAAAGAACACTACTCCAATGGAATTTTAACATGTGTATACATTTGGCAGACAGATTTGGTTTGGTGAGGTTCACAAATTTATTCCACGTATATTCCCTGATACATATGCATGAAAATGCAGTGTGCAATTTGTTCCACAAACATAATAAACCAACCAAAAGTACATTTCAATCAGTGGATTAAAATAAATCAAACAGTTGTGCTTGCTCTTTTCAGTATTATCTGAAGCCATAAACAACTGCCAAACAGCTGCCTAATAACAAATGGTCCAGAATATTCCAGAGTATCATTAGAAAACAATAAATCACTGGTTGTGCAATTCTGACCCACGAGAAATATATCAACCAAATTAACAAGATCAAAGCGGCCTTCACACCAAGGTTATTTCCAAGTAACAAATTTGCCTGCACATTCTTCGATAACAAACTTAAGTTGTTACAAGTATTCCAATGACGCCAGTCTCCAGAAATTATGAAATGATACTTCTGAAAAAAGTCACTACACTTTATATTTATATAAGACTGTGCTGATTAATATCCCCCAATGCATTCTCTGTTAAGATAAAATGATAAGTTTCATATAAAATCAAGCATTTGAAGCTCTCACTTTAAGGAGTAATTTCACATTTATAGAAGGGCATAAAAAGATTGAGAAAACTGAAATCATATTACTTTATATTTAATTTAGTAAAATAATGCAAGCTTATTTGTAATTTGCTTACAATGCTGCAGAACATTATTACTTTTTGGATATTCTGCAAACACTCCAAAATCAGCCACAAAGACTGCTGCAGTAATCTCTTGCCTAACCAATACTAATTGTGAATGTGACAATTTGACACAATTATCCTCAATTTAAACTCCAATCAACAAAAATAACAAAGTTACACTAGTATAGCGCCTTTCACATCAGAAGGACATCCCAATTACTATTTATAATATATTTATAATATATGTAATAGTCCCAGTTACTATTTCAGACCTGAGTTTAGGACAGGGGATGGAAGAGAAACAGGGATTAGGAGGTGCCGATGGGTCCATCGAAGAAGAGAGTCTTGAGGCAGAACTTGAAGGATGCCGGGGAGGGGGTGAGGCAGGGGAATGCGGGATGGAGTTCCAGAGGTTGGGAGCAGAATGGCTGAAGGCTTGCCTGCCAATGTGAGGTGGGTGGGGCAGGTGGGTCAGAGGACGTGGAGCAGGCCAGAGCTATAATATAATAAAATACAATAAAAGCTATACATTAAATCCACAGTCTAAAAGAATCTGCCTTGAAAAGCTTATCATTTGGGTGGATGATGAGCAAGAAAGGTGCCAACTTGATAATGGAATGAAGTGATTGGTTCTAGTTTACGGAGCTCCACATACCATAATCAGGGGGTGTGGAAGTAGCATGTACAGTACTGCTTTTATGTTGTAAAATTTAAGTAATTTAGTACAAATAATCTTGCCAACCTATCAAAATACAAAATAGCAAACTCCATTACCAAAGTGACAGTTCTGCACAGAAAACTGTTACAGTAACTAAAATATATGTGGGAAATGAAGGTCATAGCGTCTTCAAGGCACTGCTAGTCAACTATCAAAGCTGCACTTATTCAATTTCATTATCTATTGTTCACAATTTAGCATATCCCTGGTTGCAAACAGTACAATAACAGCAAAATTACATTTGTAGAGCACCTTTCATGTCGGGAGGACGTCCCAAGGCGCTGAACGGGCAGTAGTCAGGACCAGAGCACTTGGGGGACGGGGAGGGGGACGGGGAGGGGGATGGGGAGGGGGACGGGGGGGTGGGCATGGCAGTGTTGGAATAAGGGAGGGCAGAGTCGTGGGACAGCAACTGTAGGCACACTCAAAGAGGAGGGAAGGAGGCAAGGGGAGGAGCAAGGCAAATTGTGGATTGTAGTTCCAAAGCGTAGGGGCAAAGAGGTTGAAAGCCCAGCCACCGATGGTAGGGCACATCAGGTGGGTAGCATGGTGCAGGCTGATGCCTGCCGAACGAAGGGAGCAAATAGGATGATAGGGGTTAGCAACTCAGAGAGGTAGGAGGGGACAAGTCCATGGAGGGCCTTGAAAGTGAGGACAAGGATCTTGATTTCAATCCTCTGAGAAATGCGGAGCCAGTATTGGTGCATGCTTTATTCGACACATGAGAAAAAAATTTTTTTATCTATATAGCTGGAAGAATGAAACTACTCATCATGACATTCAAAACTTTAGGGTCAAAGATTATAGACAACTGTTTGGTGACAATATACAGTAAAAGCCCATTTATCTGGCACCCTCGGGACCTGGCCAATGTCGGTTAAAGTGCGTGCTGGATATTCGCCTGAAAATGCCCCCCCAAAAATGTAATGCATTTTTCCAGATAAATTCCGGCTAATCGAATGCTGACTTTTTTTTTTGCTATGCAGGTTATACAAAAGTTACGGTTGATCGGGTAAACAGGCTTTTACTATACCTTAAAGTTCATTAACCACAGCTTTCAGTAGAAAAATGTTACCTTGGCACCTATGGCACTCTCTACTACTTTATTGACATTGCAAATACAAATATACTATACAGGGATTCATTATGACACTGGTTCATTGGGGGAATTCAAGCAATAAACAAACTGCACTTATATAACCAGGTTTTTATTGGGAAGTCCTCCCTACGTGAAAGGCGCTCTATAAGTGTGATTTTGTTGTTTATTGTTGCTGACAAGAATATTAACATAAAGCATTTATCTTACGTGATGCAGAAACAGAACTGCCCTCAGATAATGATAATAATTATTAGCATAATTCATGTTTTGACAAGTGCTTGAGGGATACATTCTGAAAAAATTGCTTAAATTTAATCTAAGAAAGCATTCTGAGATTTGGTGCCATCAATAAAAAAATTCAGTAAGATTTTATATTTTGAGCAACTTAGTTCAAGCACAAAAATTATATCTAGGTCAAGTTAAAATAGCAAAACATTGAGGGAATTAATAAAATGCTTCGATGGGTCAGTCTATGTTGTACATCTCCCAAATTTAATATACTCCTAAGCTTTTGGTCACAAAACTTACTTCATTTCACAAGCGTTAACGTATAATACAAGAGGGGAAGAGCACTGTCAAAAGTTGACCAGAGGAAATGGATATTATAGGAAGGATATGTGTGCAATGCATCCCATTCTCATTCATTCTACGTATACAGATTGCTCAAATGAGTCAGATCAGTGGTGGTATATATTGTATTGACCACACAATTTCCTATAATGCCAAATGCAAATAATTCCTTCTGATTTCCAATGCAAATATCATGTCATATATTCCATTCCCTTTTAGGAACTTCATCAATTACAATAGCTAGATATTTGAATGAAACAGTTAACCAAGCACAGACAAACTGAATTGTATATTCAAACACTATTCACCTAATATTTTAAGAGACCAAACAGAACAATAAACAAATAGAGCACTAACAAATGAATGTTTAATTTAATTTTTTTAAAGTAATGTAATATGCCTCTTGGCTGGACTATTTCAATGCCCTCCTTGCCTGTCTCCCCTCCATTACCATTCATAAAATCCAGGTTATTCAAAATTCCGCCACCCACATTCTCACCCAAATCAAACTTCACTCCCCCCACCCTTGTCCTTGCCAGACTTCACTAGCTCCCTGTCTCTGAGGTGATCAATTTCAAGATCCTCACTCTTATATTCAAATCCCTCCACTCCTCTGTACCCCCCTACCGCTCTGACCTCCTCTCTCCTCACAACAGTACTCTTTGCCTTCACTCTAGTTTCCCATCCTTCTTGTTTCCCGAATCCTCCGTTCCACCATCGGCAGCTATGCTTTCCGCCGCTTTGCCCCAAGATTCTGGAACTCCCTTCCTCACTCCCTTCGCCGCCTCCTTTCCTATTTTCAGGTCACACCTAAAGACCATGCTTTTGGTCACCTTTTTCCCCTTACCATGGCTTGGCCCCGGGATCCATTCTGTGTAGAGCTCTGAGACACTGACTGGCGTGGAAGGCGCTATTTAAATCCAAGTTGTTGTTGTTGTTCTTATGCATCACAAAACATTGCAAAAATTATCATCTTTTTTAGATAAACAGCCATCCTACAAGTGCACAAAAACTAACATTGTAAAATCAATCTCCAGCCCAATTGTTGCTGTAAGGTTTACATTCATGATTTTTTTTCTTGGAAACAGGATGTAGAGTAGGATTTCCCTATCACAGCAACATTATATTTGCATAGCGCCTTTCACGTCAGGAGGACGTCCCAATTACTTGATAGACAACTTTTGGCATACAGATTATATATATATATATATATATCTCCTGTTGCATCAAAAATCTTCAATTCAATTCATCACTGTACTGTAATATACAAGCCGAGGAACTGCTCCCAATAGCCTGCACGTACAAGATAAGTTCAGATCCAGAAAGCATGCAAGATGTATCCGCATTACACACAGCATGGCAGAGAAAACCAGGTTGCACTAACATGTTCATGTCCTCGGGCGGTTGGAAATGAAACAATTGTTAATGGCTCATTTTTTGTGATGAAACTTTTGTTTCCAAACGCACTGATTATTATTTCCGTGTATTGTATATACACAATGTGAATCACCCACTGAATGGCAGAATAACACCCAACGCCGAACAAGACAACTCGGAAGATAAACAACACTTCCAGCAATAAATAAACTGCAACCATTTCGCGATTCCCTGACGTCAATGCCCTTTGCACTGATGAACAGGAACACTGTGAACAGAACCACCGAAAGGGAGTGCTCAGTGAAGCCCAGGTGTCATGGGAGGGTGTGGGGTAAAGAAAGGAAGAGATGTATAAATTGGGACTGTTTACTGCGCTTTTATCGCAGTTTGAGAAGTTTGAGAAAGACAGGGTTCAACTCCAACGTCCGCCAGGTTTCCGCTCCTTCCGGAGGGGGTGGTGGCGGCTGGTTTGGCTGGTGGAGGGAGGGTGTGGAAGGGGTGGAAGAGAGAGGCATACAGACAAGCGCTTACATCTGCCGAGGAAATGTTGAACGCCTCGGCGATCTTTGAGTACAGCTCCTTGACGTTAGAGAAGCCCTCGATCCTGCCCGTGGGGCTGCCGTGAGCCAGCTGCGTGTGGAAGACCAGCTTGGTGCCGGCCAGAGAGGGAGCCGCCGCCGCCACCGCTTTGCCGCTGCCGCCCCGCCAGCTGCCCACCTCCTCGTTTTCCACCAGCGCTGAGCTCTCCTTCGTCTTGTTTTTCTTTCTGCTTCTGAGTCCGAGCGGCATGTTTGTTTCTGGCGGGCGGGCGGGCGGCTCAGGCTGAGTCCCTCGTCTGTCTGTGTGTGAGTGTGTGTGTGTGTGAGGAGGAGGGAGAGTGACAATGGCTCCTATAAACTTTCCCACCGCCTCGAGCCAACAGGTGAAGGGCTTCAACTGCCGACTGGCACCAGAGCGCACGCGCTCACGGTAGCCTCGGCTTCGCGGGAGGGGAGGGATGGGTGGAGCCTGAACGCACATGCGCAGCGCAGCGCCCCCCCCCCACACACACACTACGCGTGGACGTAAAGCGCATGCGCCCCCCCGCCCCCCCACTCTCTCCCTTTTGGCTTTTCACTTCTGGACGTCTCAAAGCGCTTCAGAGAATATACTGCAAAGTGAATTTACTGTATCATTGTGGCGAAACATGGCAGCCAATTGGGCACACCAGTGTCCCACAAATGGTTGTGGATTGAGTAACCAACTCAGTCGTGGAGTGACTGTATTTTGTAGGTGAACGCAGCAGCCAATTCGCGCAACCATCTCACGAATAGGTATGGCACGAATGACTGATGCTACGTGGTGCATTGTTGGCGAGGACACCCGGAGAAACTTCCTTCCTCTTATCGAATTGTAGCCGTGAGATCTTTAACATCCACCTGAACAGGTCCACACAGCCAGGAAGTTGTAGCATGCAGTATGAAAGCTTCTGACATTCATTTGTGTAAATCTTGAGTTGTGTTCAGGTCAGGATGACCCCAAATCAAGTTCATTGCATCCTCTTCCCCCACCCACACTCTAGCCACCCCCCCACCATCCTCCTAGTAGTTACGCGCAGACTGCTCATAGCAAGCATACGTATTCAAGGTAGTATATTACCTGCCTTATGCACAGTTCAACATAAACATACAACTTCATTGTTAGTTTGCATGTACTGTGAATATATTATGTGTTTATCAGGTCTGTAGCATTGGGAACATTAAATCACTGAGTTCATTCTGTGGTATGGTCTGCACTGTTTCATTGATATATATCTTTGCCATTACCTGTATACTTTACATCTTCTTAAATGTATAATTTTCACTGTCTGACTATTTGCTGGAATAAGTATAGAATTTCCCCCATTTCTCATCCAGAATTAATTGCAAAACCCTGATAAAACAATCCATACCCTAAAATTCAGTAAAACCATTTATTTGATATACTGTAAGTCATCAGTAGTCA
>JAAILG010000253.1:61945-95221 GCA_012026655.1 Hydrolagus affinis
GTGTGCACTATAGAAATGCAAGTTGCTGTTGAGTGGAATACAGAAGATTGTAATCAATCACAACATCAACATGTAAAACAATCGTTGCAGTGGAATCCTGTAGCTGTGGAGTCCTGTAGCTCAGTGGTTATAGCACTCGCCTTGCAAGTGAGACACCTGGGTTTGATTCCAGGCAGGGCAAAACCTTGGGCAAGTTTCCTTACTCTATACACCTAATAATAATGCCTTAAACAAATAATAAATTGGTCATTTCAATCCACGACTGTTTGTGGGACATTGCTGTGCACAATCGGCTGCTATGTTTCAGCCACATATATACAATCAATTCACTTTACTGCATGTTCTGTGAAGTGCTTTGAGACGTCTAGTAGAGGTGAAAAGTGCTATATCAAATGCAAGGATTATTATTATTATTGCTCCAATTTAAGCAAATCACTGCCAGAAGAAGGTTGTTTTGCCTGTAAAACACTCAAATCACTGCAATTTATAGTACCTGTAAACTGAGTTTAGTATTTTGGGACGTCACTCATTATGTGAAAGACTAAATGTAGGGATTATTATTGGACTGTGTGGACACTGCATGCTAAATTCACATGACATCTGTGTGTATAAGGGGTTCTTCAGGGATCAACAGCTACTTCATAATCCTTGCATTTGATATATGGGGCCTGATCACATCATCGAGACATCTCAAAGCGCTTCACTGGATATACTGTAAAAGTGGTTTTAACTTGTATCTTCTACTTTCACTGAAAAAATGACAAAGCATTCCTATGTTTTTTTGGTGGTGGTGGTGGGGGGAGGGGTGGGTGTGTGTGTGTGTGTGATAAACTTAGAAATTTAAGATAAATTCATCCAGATCCACATGTATCCCCCTCTGCGGTGACTCCATTAGATTATCTGGTTTGAATGTTACAGTACTATCACTTCTGCCCCCTCCCTTTCCCCTGACTCAGGTCAGAATTCACTACTCTCAAGCACTCCAAGACGCTACCCCACATGAAGAGCACGATATAAATGCAAGTTGTTGTTGAATCTGTACGAAACTTAAGGCAAGTTTCCTTACACCACACACACACACACACATATATACTCGTTGGAAACAACTTTGTTTACCAAGCAGTAAGTAGGAAACCTTTTGCTAATTTATTGGCGTATCGCGTTCCGGCAGGAAATAATCTCTCCCCAAAAATAGTAATTTGGTCACTCAATCCACGGCTGCTTTGTGGGATACTGCTATGTGCAATTGGCTGCCGCATTTCGCCCACAAAACACACAGTCACTACATTTTATAGTGTTATTCCATTCCGCAGTCCCTCCGCCTCGCCCCCTCCCTAGCCTCCTCAAGACCCTCCTCTTCGACAGTCCCATCGGTCACCCCAATTCCCCACCTTTTGGTCCACCCTCCTCGAGCCCGACCCCAGCTCGGGTCTGAAACTTTGGGATGTCCTCCCGACTTTGAAAGGCGCTATATACAAATGTAATTTTGTTGTTTGTTTGCAACCCGTGAAGCACTTTGAGGCGTCTCCACGATGTGAGAAGCGCTGTATCAAATACAAGGATGACTGTCTGACAAACTGTGCCATACACAGTTCCTGAAGCAACAGCATCCACTGGATGACTCCCCCTTGCTTTCATGCCCTTCCCCCATCACACCACTGAGAGTGGGGTGGGGGGAGAGAGGGAGGGAGGGAGGGGGGTGGAGCTCAGGTTTGTGACGCAGCCTCAGGAGGCGGCACCAAGTGTCAGCTCTCGCGAGAGTTGGTTCCGGGGCGCAGCGCGCGAATAGCATCGGCGGCCATTTTGCAGAGTGAGCCAGAGAGAGATCGTCAGCGTGTGGTCTGTCTCCTTTACCTGTTGAGAGAGTGCGTGTCTGGCAGAGACAACACGAACATGGCAGAATATTCCGCAGTGGCGCCGCCGAACGCTTTAGCTGGTGGCGGATTCAAGAACGATGCTTTCGCGGACGCTCTGCAGAGGGCGAGACAGGTTTGTATCACCATTATCGACTTCAAAGAGCGCGGTTTCAGTCCCCCTCCCCCCTCCCCTCGGCAGCCATGTTTTGGTGTATGTACAGCGTGCAGCAGCAGCCGCTTGGACGTGGAAGGACCCGCTGGCCGCCTTTAACCAGGCGGACTTGCGGACTTTTAGACCTAGGCCCAGCGTTTCGCGGTCATGGAACCTCCCGTCTAGGCAATGTTTTCCCCCCCCACACCCCTCCTCCTCTCACCACGAGAGGTTTGTATCAAGTCGCTGACAAGGTTTCAAGTCGCTAGGCCCGGAGCGGAAAGCAGCGGTGGCGGCATGGCGCGTTTTAACAAAAGAGCCACGTTTTTGCGGGCCATTCATTCTCGGCCCTAAGGGCCACCACCAGAGTCTAGAGAGGTTGGGGTTGTGAAATTTCACTTTATTTTTTAGCAGCTCACGAACGGCTGATTTACCGTTTCAGAAAGTTGTCTCACCTCTAACATAATATTGAAATTATGCATATCTCCCCCACCCCCCCCCTCATTTCTTTTGTTGTATTTTCGAAGTGCACCACGACACCATCTTAATCTGAATTGTTCAGGAACTCTCATCTTAATTGTGTGTTGGGTGGGGGGGTGCGAGGAGAGAATTTAGATGATCTAGGGTTATTTGAAACTTTTTATAAAATGCTTTTTGTGAGATCCTCCTGTTTTGAGTTAAAAGGAGGTCTCCTTTTAAGGGATAACTTATCGTTTTTGTCAAAAGAGTCATTTTCGGTATTTTTATTAGTGTACTTGAGCTGGCCACTCTTGACTTTAATTTGGATTAATTCTGCTAAAATTAAAGTTGTTTCATCTTTCTGCCAAATTTAGTTGAAACTTAGCTACAGAGACTGGAGAGCTTGAATTCCATGGTCTTTATTGATCGTTCATTACAGTGAATGCCCTATTTTTCTCCCAAATGAGAAAGTAATTTATTTGTGGCTGAGAAGTGAAGAAACAAATGCACTATTATTGTACTTATAAAATTGCTGTAATTGGGCCCATAAAATGACATACAATAGTAACATTCAATGTGGGACTTAGCTGGTGCCTCTAAAGGCAAGGGACATAAAAACAAAGGCATCTGTTTGCAAAATGAAATTTATGTATTGCTTGAGGTGTTAGATTAAACCAAACAGTGTTACCCTCTTAACAGGTTAAATAGGGTAAAGTGAAGGACATGACTAGCATTGTGTGATTTCAGCACATTCAAGTGCTTGCATAGGCCAGCATCCACTGTAGAACATGATGGGGCAAATAGCTCTGGTACCATTTGTGCTGATTCAATTTACTTAGCAAAATTTATGTGTTGGCATGGCTCGGTTGGCAGCACTTTTTCCTCTGAATTATAAGGTTGTGAGTTCAAGCCCCACTTGCAACTTTGAATTTGCAACATTAGGTTGACACTATATTGTTGGAAACACTGATTGTCCAGCGCCTTAGAACATCCTTTCGACGTGAAAGGCGCTACACAAATGCAATTTTGTCGTTGGAGGTTCCGTCCTTTGAATGAGATAATCAACTGAGGTCCTTTCTGCCAAAGTGAATTGACTGTGTACTGTATTTGTGAGCGAAACACGGCAGCCAGTCGCACACAGCAATGTCCCACAAATAGCCGTGGATTGAAGTAACCAATTATTGTTTTTTCTTGAGGGATTATTATCAGGTGTGGTGTAAGGAAACTTGACCAAGGCTTCACCCTGCCAGAGATCGAACCCAGGTCTCTCACTTGCCAGCAAGTGCTCTATTCACTGTGCTACAACAATAGCAAAATTACATTTGTGTTGCGCCTTTCATGTCGGGAGGATGTCCAAAGGCCCTGGAACTCCATGTACTTCACACTAGAACACATAAAATTGCTATTTTCCAAATTTTGGGAATGGAATTGCGGGTAATCCTCATTTGAGCTTCAGATTTGGAATCCAAAGCTTTTGCATTCTAATTTTAATGGCTGTGTCCAGTGTTTCACTTTTTATAGGTCGGTAAAATTAATATTGCATCTAAAGATTATGCAATGGGGGAGGAGAAAGAAGAGATGTGCAGGATCTCGTGCACCAATGTTCTTATAGGTGGATTAGTGTTAATTGGATAAATACGATCACATTAACAGTGCTTTGTCCTGTTCAGCTGCATGGTAACCATAACATCTTTGCCTCTTGCAATCTGAAGCAGCCAATGCTCCTCAGTGTAATTGAAGCTGTTCTTTGAAGAGCAAACTTGGTAGCCATTTGAACATTTTATCTTAAATGTTTTCTGTCTACATAAGTCTTCTGTCACAGTTTATTGTAAAACCACAGTCCATATAACAAGCACATTTCCCAACATTTTGCAGTGATTAAAGTTTAATTTTAAACACAATTCATAAAATTCAATTTAATAAGCAGGCAACCAGTAAAATGTTTTGTCTTAGAAATGCATGGTCAAATTGCCTGCAGCTGGAGGCCTCAAATAATTTTTTACTACATCTCTCCAGCTGTGAATTTGCAAGATCAGCTTTTACTAGTGAAGTAAAATATTGCAATTAAAGATCCACTTTAGTTTGTGTACAGTGCTCAATCGAGGAGAATTGTTTGCCACCTGATAAAACATTTAAACAATTTTTACATTTTAAATAGTACCTATAACATCAACTGCATAGTGATTCCTTCATATGTAATTTCTGTCAAGTATGCATTTGCAATAGCAATTTGTACGCACCAAGGTCAGCCATAGCTGTTTACCTGAAAGATTGTTGGCTAGAACACAGAGAAAATTCCCTTTATTGAATTGCATCTTAGAATATTTAATGGTAACCTAAGCAAGCAAACGGTTTTGGATTTTACATCTCATATAAAGCTTGGCACTTCTGTCAATACAGTGGTCCTCTCTTCCTACACTAGAGATTCAGACTCATCTTCTCAAATTCAAAGCTTCGACATCCATCCTTCTGACTGAGGGGTGATATTGCTATTAACTGAGACAAACTGATTGGGTCCAAAGTTTTTTTCCCTTTGGTTTGTCAAATTGCACCCCAAATTCGGTTAAAAGGTAAATCTCTAAAGCAATTGTCAAAAAGTACATAATTAGAGAAATCCTATTATGATTTTGAAAAAAATCTTTTAATTGCAACTCAAATGTGGCTCTTATCAAATGGTGCCTTTTCACTGGAAAGACATTAACAACTTCTTCAAGTTCATTATCTCAAGAATAATTGTACCATGTGATCTGGAAGTAAAACATGTTTTGTATGTTTCCTTGCTTCAATAGGCAACAAATTATTGCACCTAGTGTGCTGAATTACTAGATTTATTCTTTAATGGTTCAAGTTTCTCTCTTAATGTTCTTCCTAATTTCTTGGCATTGCTGATTTGTGTTGACCAAGTTGTCCACAGGCTCCAGCTGCTGTCTTGCACCTTTCCCAAGCAGCCATTCGTCATGTGAACTTGCAAGCAAGTATTGGCCTCATGGGAAACATCGGAGCCAAGCCTAATTCTGATCTAATACACATTTTCTAGAAGGTTGACTGAAAGCAATTTGTAGTTAGAACCTTGGATTTCTCCTTCCTAAACCAAAGCACAGAGACCAAAATAGAACACGGTATGCTAATTTACAAATGGCAGAGGGGGGTCTTACTGATTTGTAGTGGGTTTGGTTCGACAATAAGCAGTGGCTTTATTACCTAAATCATGGGGGAGCTAGCATGAATGGAGTCCTATAGCTCAGTAGTTAGAGTATTCGCCTTGTAAGCGAGAGACCTGGGTTTGATTCCCAGCAGGGGAAAACATTGGGCAAGTTTCCTTACTCCAAATGCCTGATAATAATCCCTCAAGAAGAAAAAAAATATTAATTGATCACTTCAATCCATTACTGTTTAGGACATTGGTATGCACAATTGGCTGCCTTGTTTTGCCAACAAATATACAGTCAATTCACTACGGTATATTCTGTGAAGCACTTTGAGACATCTAGAAGATGTGAAAAGCATTACATCAAACACAAGGATTTTCTGAAATGGTAATTTCTAAAATCCAATTCTAGGTATTTGAGCAATGAACCAACAATGGTATTAATCTTAATTCTCTGAATGCAACAAAATCATCGTCAAAATAATTGCTGAGTTAAACCATTGCAATACAACAAAATTACATTTGTAGAGCACCTTTCATGTCAGGAGGACATCCCGACTACAGTCATCAGCTTGTCACTCTGGCTTGACTACATTACATTAAATGCTTGGTATATTGAAATTAAGAAAGCAATTTAATCCTTTGCACTTGTTCTTCAAGTTTCTGACCTTGTTTTTAAATGAAATTTAAAAACAGATTTTTCCAATTTAACTTGGAAGGATTTTTGGCCAGCACATGAGAAGCGCTTGCTGTTAATTTATTGAGCGAGTGGGTCTTCTCCCATGAACTGTGATGGTTTAAAAGTATATTTGGTTTTTTGATACAAGTGGCCAACCAAATGGATTTGTATTTCTGCTTTTGAAGTTTGCATCATTTATTTAGAGCTTTTTGTATGTATGTATAGGATCTTTTACACGAGAGTCTATAAATGTATGGAAGAGGAAACTAAATGTTGCATTCCATGCAGCAGAAAATAGCATTGATATAAGACCAGTTTTCCACAATAGTTAATGCTTATCATATTTGCTTTGTCTACCTGCAGATTGCAGCAAAAATAGGTGGAGATGCAGGGACGTCAGTAAATCCACCTGACTTTGGATTTGGTGGACAAAAGAGACCCCTGGAAGATGGAGGTGAGTCCTCATATTTAGGAGTTATTTTATCATCCATGGAACTCAAATCGGTGCTTTTAATCTGGTATTGTATTTGGTTCTTTTGGGAAAGTCACATATCTTGCTTCTGTGTAACAGCTCAGGAGCTGTTAAGATGGAGGCAATAAATTTCCACAACAGATATGAGAAACTAGTTCATAGGGTATCTGTAACTCATTTAGCCTGTAAGATATTGATGTGAAGTGTTAATTATAGTTCAACTAGCAGAATCTGGATTTTGAGCTGTGCTTTGTTCAGGAAGGTTGAATTAGTGTTTGTATTGTATATTTTTGTATGTAGGTTACAGTATTTATTGGAATAAATATCTCACTACTTACGGAAATAGCTGGCTGTTCATGTTCAACATATTTACCTCAGGACATATTTGTCACAAGCCCTGCTGATGTTTCCAGCTTTTTATTTTGGACAATAATGAAACCCTTGGAAAAATTAGTATTGTTTATGTGATGCTGAAAAAGTCTTCAAGCTAGATTTTTTTTGATGTGTCCCTTGTGCAGTCTTGGTTAAAGAGGTTTTTTTTGTACATATCAGGTCAAAGTTAAGTATGGTGAAATGCAAAAGTTAATTGGCTCTGGTGCTAAATACAATAATTGTCGCCGAAAAATGCAGTTTTAATGATGAGAACTGCTTACACTTTTGCACTGAAGTATGAATTAATGATGCTTCAGCTGATCTTTGTAATTTTTTTTATTTTACGTGTAGATGACTGTCGGACAAGTCTGAACAATAGAGCACACTGGGAGGGAATGCCCTCTCCTTTCAAAGGCAGGAACTTTTATTTTTTCCCTGTGTGTAGTAGTTAAACGTGTATCTAGAGTAGACTTAAATGATGCAATGTAAAATGGTGGAATTTTTTGATCCATGGCAGTTAATCCACCTAGTCACCATCTTATCTAGTTGTACCATTTACTTTATGACCATGAAACCATTGATGCAACATGTATTTCCTGATGAGGGTCCTGCAGTTCTATAAAATGAAAATAACCAACTTCATTTTCAGTTTTGAATCCTCGTTTTATGCAGCAGAAAGCTTAGTGGAAAATGTCACTTGTGATCACCTTTTCCTTCATTTCCCTCACATTTGCATTGTCCTAGTGGCACTATTTTGATGTTGACATGACAATTGGTTTTAATCTGATGGAAAGAATAGCTTTTTTCATGCAACATTACAGGCGGAACGTTGGTCTTTTTCCTGAGCAGGATCCCTTCTTTACTGCTCTTTCGTGTGCTGCAGGTGGGAATGTTCAATTTGGACTCAGATTTACAATGTCAAGTTTGAAGCTTGCAACTTAATATATATTACTAATCTACTAAAACAATTTCTGTTTGTAGCAAATGTTGCTGCTTACCCTAGATAATCTACAGAATTGTTAAATGATGGAAGTAAATTGATAGTTGGTAGTTGCCACAGCCAGCTTTCATTATCCCATTTAAGCAGAATTGAAGCACTGATGAGGCTTGTACGCGGTGTAGTGGATTTGAGTTTTGTCATGTGGGCCTACATTTGTAAACTGCATGTCCAGCACATTGGGGGAGTTGCAGGTTTTACTAGAAATTCACTTGGTGACTTGAAATTTAGGCAAGTATTTTATGATTGCTTCAACCTTCGTTCAGAAAACTAGGATGATTAAACATTTCAAGTTAGGGGAGAGACTTTTCAACCGATATAAACAATTGGCTGTTTGGCATTTAATCAAGATTTGATCATACTTTATAATGTTCTAATTTTAGCATTGTGTGCACTTCCAATACTTTTAACATCCATTCAATTCAGTTTGTATTCTGAAATATTGAGCTCTTACAACCGCATACTTTATTATGTTGATATTCCTTTGCCATGCTGCAACATTTCTCCTGACTTTTACAGGAACATTTTAGAATGAGGCAGTTCTGCTGTTGTGTGATATTGAAAGGTTAAGGGCTATTAAAAATACATTTTAACCTATTTTGTTAAAAGTTTTTCTATTTCCCAATGCATTGGTTGTAGTATTGCTTTGAAGATCTAATCTGTTACCAAATCCTTTTTGCTTTAATATAATGGAGTTGTTTTATAGAAAAATGCTTTATTTTGCAGATCAACCGGACACCAAGAAAGTTGCCCAAAATGATCGTAAGTAATGATTTTTTTTAAAGTAAGAAAATCAGGTTGAAATTTTAACACTTTCTCTTCATTCTATATTAAGTTACATACCAAGTGCTCCTTGCTTAGGGTGAAGGTAAACTTACACTCAAGCGAAATATAAATGTTTGCCACCCTGCTTGAAGTTGTTATATTTGTCCACTTTTCATATTTACTTTCAAGATCCATGAATACCATGATTTACTTGAAATAAGTGTAACGGCACATCACATTTTACAAACTTCCATAAGCCCATAAAGCAAAGATTGGTTAGGATGAGGGTAAACTTTAATGAGCACGACAGATAAATGTGTTTGACTCTGATATGAAATAAGTAGGTCAAAATGTATTGCAAAATTATATGAATAATAAACCCTGTCATCTTCACTGTTGTGAATTAAATTGACACTTCTGTATTGATAAATGCCATACAATACTGAAAAAATGCTGCAATAAAAGGAAAATAATATAATTTATTTCCAAATGGCCATGATGTATTTTGAAGTTGAATACTGTTATCAAAACCCGCATACATGTTAAAACTTCACTATGAAACGTTTACTTGCTGACTTGTACATTTGCACTTTCATAAAATGAAGTATCCTTTTAGCTCTATGGCTATGTTCTGTACTTCAATAAATTAATTTAATAGATTCTGCAATTATTGAAATGCCAATTTCTTTTTGCGGATTGATAGTTCTTTTTCTTTATTTTCCTTAAGCATTTGGAGCACAATTAGCTGCAATGCATCAACAAAGGTAAGCAAAATGTCTTAAGATCTAGAGAAAAATCAAAAGCAGCAATTTTATGAAGAAATGGCAAGATTGTTTTTTGTTACTGGTCTTATTGGCTGAAAGTACTCTGCTTTATAATTTATACTTTATTTTAATTTTTTGCCGTGTGTATTTGTGCTGCTTAAAAATTGCATATTGGATAATGTGATGTATAGTGTATTAATAAATTGGATTTGGTGGCATTCTAAACTTGTGATAATGTTTGTTAACTTGTAAATGTTGTTATTTAGGTCAATTGCAACAGAGGAGTACAAAGTTCCTGACAGCATGGTTGGATTTAGTAAGTAAAATATTTCCAACAAACATGAATCAAATAATGTTCTCCAAAAAATTATGAATGTTGGAAAGCGATATTGTTGTTTACATATATGATTTGGGTCTTAAAGCCTTAGCTGTCCTAATGTCTAATACATTTAATATATTGTGGAGTCCTGTAGCTCAGTAGTTGGAGCACTCACCTTGTAAGTGAGAGATCTGGGTTCAGTTCCAGGCAGTGCAAAACTTTGGTCAATAATCCCTCAAATAAAACAATAATAAAATTGGAAAATTCAATCCACGATTGTTTGTGGGTCGCTGCTGTGCGCAATTGGCTACTGCATTTCACCCACAAATATAGTCAAATCACTTTATGGTATTTTCTATGAAGCGCTTTGATACGTCTAGAGGACGTGAAAAGTGCTATATCATATGCAAGGATTATTATTTCTAAAATCATCTTTCACCTTTGAAACCACAAGTGAGGATTTTGTTTTGGTTTATACAAGGCATACTTATTATTTAGTGTCTCCAAAGAATGCAAGTTCATTTCGAGTGTGAGACCCCTGTGAACTCATAAGTATTACAAGTGTGGCACATTTCATCACAGACCACTGCTTCCTGACAAATCTGAGATCACTCACGTAATTGACATAAGCGATGACCTTCCAATCTGAAAGTAGGACGAGTGATTCTTGTGTTACAGACCTGTTTTAACATGGTGTTTTAATTTTTTGGATCAAGGATTTCACAGGATTGCTCTATATGGGTCTGCATACTGAGATATCATCTCAAATAATTGAAATGCTTATTGGGAGAAATTCTGTTTCACTTATTTAGCTGACTAGTGAAATGTTTTTTTCCCTTTTTATCTCCACCCCACGCCTCCCCCATTATATATATTTTTTAAAACTGTTCTTTTCAGTTCTCTGAATTGTAACAACTCCCTTGAATTTTAGAGGTGATCCCAATAATAGTCTGTAGATTGTTAACCTTGTGCATTTTCAACCAAACATTTGTGATATTTTCTTGTTTGGTATGTTTATAGTAGGCTAGAAAAATTGCACAGACTCTTCAGACTCTTTGAAAGGCAACTTCTTTTAAGTTTTAAGTAGTTTGTCAGATTGGTGAATTGAATCTTAGGTAGCTGAAGCATTCTGACCCCAGGAATATAGCAGTAAATCATTTGTTTCTTGATATAATTCATTTTTTTTCAGTAATTGGTAGAGGTGGGGAACAGATCTCCCGTATACAGCAAGAGTCTGGTTGCAAAGTACAGATTGCGCCAGGTAGGTTTTCTTGTATAGTTAACGCAACTTTTAATTTATTTTCTGTGATACAATTTGAAACACTAGTTTTAAATGTATGGTAAAAGCCCGTTTATCCGGCATCCTCAGGACTTGGCCAATGCCGGTTAAAGCGCCTGCCGGATATTAGGCCGAAAACGCTTTAAAAAAATGCATTATACCGGATAAATTACAGTTAATCGAATGAGGACCTTTTTTTTTGCGATGCCGATATATGGAAGGTACGGTTGATCGGGTGCTGGATCAACGGGCTTTTATGTAGTTTAGTAATTGCAGCAGGTTGGGGAAGCAAAGCTAACAAAACAGAATTATGTTTCTCTCTCTCTCCCCTCCCCCCCCCCCCCCATAGCCATATTCCAATAAGGAACTGTACAGCTGAGACATGTATGCATTGTATTTTAAGATGCCTTGTGACAAAAAGTATCCTGAAGGCAGCATTAATGATGAATATCAATAATGTACAGTGACAGATCAAATTTGGGGCTGTTTATTTACCGAAACCTTTATTTACTGAAAGCAGGGCAATATTAATTTGAACTAAGGATAAGCTTCGATTCTTAAGATTTATAAAGCACAAATTGTGTATTTACCTTTAAGTATGTAATGGTGTCCATAGTTATAAACTTGACTTTTGTTTTTAGATAGTGGTGGCCTACCGGAAAGATCCTGCATGTTAACAGGAAGTCCTGATTCAATCCAGTAAGTATTTCAAGATATTCGGTGACTAAAGGTTAAATAAGGATTGACTGAGTGATTTGTCAATCTGAAATGATAAGCTTGATTGTCATAGAGTGACCTTTTTTTTGTAAAATCAATGCAGCATTTAAAAACTTAGCCAATTAATATTACAGAGCTGCAAAGAGACTACTTGATCAAATAGTTGAAAGAGGCCGGATTGGACCTGGTTCACATCATGGGGATGGACCAGGTACCGCTGTTCAGGAAATAATGATTCCTGCAACCAAGGCCGGCCTTGTAATTGGAAAAGGTGGAGAAACAATTAAACATTTACAGGTAAGACTTTCTGTTTACCAGTGGTTGTTTTGTTCAATAAGGTGCTTGGGTCTGGTGGTACTTGTTGAGGTGGGTACATGGAGTTGTTTTGTTGCAAAATAGGAGCGTGCTGGAGTCAAGATGGTAATGATCCAAGATGGCCCTCAGCCGACTGGGACTGACAAACCTCTCAGAATAACAGGAGACCCGTACAAAGTACAGGTACAGTACAGTATTTCTATCAGATTTTAAGTAATGGTGCTGTCATGGTGTCTGAAAAGTTTGCATATTTTATTTTATATTTTTGTTCAATGTTTCAGCAAGCCAAAGAAATGGTGATGGATCTAATACGAGACCGAGACCAAGGTGGCTTCAGAGAAACGCGTAATGAATATGGATCTAGATTGGGAGGAAGTAATGAAGGCTTAGATGTAAGTATAGATATACTAGTCAAGCTTGTATAAAAAAACACAGACATGTTGTTCCAAGACTGAAGCATGTCATAACAGTGTTGACTATTTAAATTATTGTGTTAATACATTTGGAATCAGTTATATTTTTCTCTGTTGACGAATATTCAACAACTCAGTCGTTTTACAGGCATCTTTAGGTAAGCGTTTGTCACTACTGCGTATTTTGCCTACAGGATGTCTTGTGTGTATTAATTAAGTTTTCTCTTAGGTCCCTGTACCTCGATTTGCTGTTGGTATTGTAATAGGGAGGAATGGAGAAATGATAAAGAAGATACAGAATGACGCTGGTGTGCGGATTCAGTTCAAACCAGGTGAAGTTTTAAAAACAATAATCTATGATGCCATTGTGTGACTAAACCTTTAGTCTTCTGCTTGATTATAAGCCTGGTTGATATTCTGTTGACGATAAATGTATATCAATTTAAAAAGGTGTTTTGTGTTCCAGATGATGGGACAACTCCAGAAAGAATAGCTCAGATCATTGGTCCTCCAGACAGATGTCAGCATGCTGCAGAAATACTTACAGACCTCCTGCGAAGTGTTGAGGTTATAATTATTCACTGACTATGCAGAGTACTTCTCCCTGGCCTGTCAAATGCCATTAGTAACTATATTATCTTAAGGCTTAAGTTGTTTGATTATATCAAATTGATAAAAGCCATTTCAGAAAGATTTTGATCTTCCTTAGGCGGGCATGCCTCCTGGCCCTGGGGGCCCTGGACCTGGCAGAGGAAGAGGCAGAGGACAAACCAACTGGAATATGGGTCCCCCTGGTGGACTCCAGGAGTTCAGTTTCACAGTACCCAGCAGCAAAACGGGAATAATCATTGGCAAAGGTATTATACGATGCAAAGTTTCTAAAGATTTTTTAATATCTCAACTAAGCATTTGCAAATTGAATACTAATTCATTAAAGTACTGATAGAAAAGTTGATCTGTTTTGTGAAACTGACATATGGCCTTTATGAAATTAGCCTGGACATTCTTATTGGGATCCTAGTGGTCATGATGATAGTGCAACTGTGCATTGTTTAGCAAAGATTGGCTTTGAATTGTTAAACTACTTGAGAGATGTTATGATGGTTGGTGTATTGAATGGAGAACTCATTGAAAGTTTAAAGGAAATGGATACTATGGCATGTTATGAAAAGGCTTTAGTGTTTTATGTCTTCCTGTACTTTCATTTAGAGTTCATTATGCTGTCTCAGTATTTAAAATTAGAAAATTATTTGATTCAAAGCAATATTATAATATAATTTAATATCCTTTAATGGTTAATACTTGTTTTCAATATTACTATAGTGTGCAGAGTATTGTGTCTTGACAGAGCTTTATATAATTTTTTTTAATGTTCTGCTACAGGTGGTGATACTGTTAAAGCAATTAGCCAGCAGTCAGGAGCACGGATAGAACTTCAGCGAAATCCTCCACCAAATGCTGATCCAAACTTCAAAATGTTTATTATTCGAGGATCAGCTCAACAGATCGATTTTGCTAGGCAACTTATTGAAGAAAAGATTGGGGTAAGCTATTTATACTATAATGCAAATGAGTTATAAACGTGCAGAAAGATTTTTTTTAAAAATGAATCTTAACAATATTCTCATCGAATTCTGAATTTAGCATATTACATAATAGAAGATGTGGTTTTAAGCTTGCTTGAGTTCGGTGGGGAAGAAATATGTGAAGGCAAATGCACAAGCTATTAATTTCTAGGTGTTTATGCTTCACAGGTATTGGTTTGGTAGAATCTGGAAGTGAGTGACTAATTCCCCCCCCACCAAAAAAAGAATGTACTTGCCTGCTAAATTGTCATGAACTGGAAATTGAGATTAGCTGTTCATTTCATTTCGGACTGCTATTTTACCAATAATTTTGCTGGGGAAAGAGAAGACTGCAGGCTATGTATTTATATGACAATGGTGGCTAAACACGTCTGTTGCTAGGGTTTTAGCAATTAACAACAACAAAATGACATTTATAGAGCGCCTTTCGTGTCTGGCGGATGACATGAATTATTAAAGTATTAGTTGTGGAGCCAAAGGTATCTCTTGGCAATCCTGAATTGTGATTTTTGTGGAAGAATTGGCTGGAGTTCATGGTACTGAGGTCATACCAAAGTTAAATGGCTAAATTCTAAATCAAAAGTAACCCCATAGTTAGGTAAAGTTATTTTTTGTTGGAGAAATACTTTTGAGGCCTTCATATGTGCACTGATTAACTATAATTCCTATGTTTGTGTGTTTAGGCTCCTACAGGCCCTCCAGGACCACCTGGTCCCCACGGGCCACACGGACCCCATGGTCCTCCTGGTCCACATGGTCCTCCCGGCCCTCCAGGTCCACCAGGCCCTGGAAATCCCATGGGTCCATATAATCCCGGGCCCTATAATCCTGGCCCACCTGGCCCTCCTCAACAGTAAGTGATCTGATCAAAACACAATTCCATGAATTTGATATAAAATAAAGTATGTGGTATGTGGCCGTTACTAAATTTTTTCACTTCTTCAGTGGTCCTCCAGCCCAGTATGCTCCACAAGGATGGGGAAATACATATCAACCCTGGCAGCAACAGGGCCAACCAGATCCAAGTAAGAGATAATTCACTTAACTAATTCTGTTCATTGGAACTGCAAATAAATGTACTGACTTTGCTATAATACTGTTTAGCTTTTACATTTTTATCTACAGTGTTTGGACGCTGGCAGTAATAAACTATATTTTTAATCTATTGTAGATAAAGCTGGAGATGCAAATACGGCTGCATGGGCAGCGTATTACGCTCAGTATTATCAGCAACAAGCACAGCAGCCACCTGCAGCTTCAAGTACTGGTCAGGGCAATACCCCAAATTCTGGACAGGGTAAATCATTGTGTATTTTTTTTTTTTTTATCAGATCTTCTGGCTACACCAAGAGAAAACTAATTGCTGCAGGTTTTTTAAACCTCAGCACTAAACGTGCACTTATCCCAAAAATCGTACGGTCTGATTTTTTTTTATAGAGCAGTTTAACTTCATTTTTCCCCGGTAACATTTGTGCCTGAACATTTTTGATACACAAGGTGGTTAGAAAAGCTCAATTTAGTCTAGCAGCTTTTGAGTTTTCCTACTAGTACAAACCATCTCCACCTTTCTTTCCCCCTATACCTTCTGAAAATTGACTGAAAAGCATAATGTTAATTTTATAAATATGTGTATTGTATTTTTTTTAATCAACAGGTGATCCAAACCAACCAAATCCAGCCCAGAATCCTCAAACGGATTATACCAAGGCCTGGGAAGAATATTACAAGAAATTAGGTACCATTTTTAAGTTCCCTTATAAAAATTCTCCGATGGTTGAACCTTCATGGAAGGAAATGCTCGAAACTACTTGCATCTTTTACCACATCCTTTCTACTTCTGTTGCTTTATCCCAATTTATTGGATGCAGCATATCGTTTTTGTGCCTATTTGTACTATGAGAAAGTGATAGTTTATAATGCCTGTGATTAAATGCCCTCCTGCATTGCTTGTGAATTTGCTTCCAACCTAAAATTTGAGGATAGTCATGTGCTTTTGGATACTTGCAAAAAGGATTAATTCAAGATTAAGCTTCTCTTGAAGTATGTATCCCAGTCAGCTAATCTTAAATCCAAGACACAAAAAAGTTGGAACATCTCTTGCCTTATAGTTCTAGCTAATCAACTAGATGTCTGGAATTCTGTGCCAGGTATGCAGAAATTCAATATGCTTTACCTGCAGAGTTGTTTTGGCACGGAACAGGAAGTCTCTAATTCCTGATTGCTGGTGTACAGTATCAAGGAATAGATGGAGTTCTGCACTCCCTTTTTATAGCGAACACTTTAAAATTCTGTTCTTCTTCTATGTAGGTCAACAGGGACAACAGCCACAAGGAGCTCAGCAGGATTACACAAAGGCCTGGGAGGAATACTACAAAAAGCAAAGTATGCCATTCTTTATAAATTCACGAAGCTAAAATGAGTTAATGCATTGTTTGAACATATGATGTTCACTGTTGTGGTTCCTGTCTGCTTCAGGTCAAGCAGCTCAGGCTTCTGGTGCAGCACCTCCACCAGGTGGTCAGCCGGATTACAGTGCTGCGTGGGCTGAATATTACAGGCAGCAAGCTGCATACTACAGTCAGACAAACTCCCAAGGAATGCCTCAGCACCCTCCAGCACAGCAGCCACCACAGGTAAATATCAGTTAATGTAAATGGGTATGATAGAAACATTTTGGGTATTGTTTTTTTTTCTTCCAATATATGTTATACATCATAACTTCATTCATAAAACTTTAATATACCCAAATAGGTAACTTCTGTGTGAGGCTTAATAGTTCAGTTACTCAAATGGTGCTGAAAATAGTACTATGTTCAGAAAGTAAACGTCTGAGAAATGAATTTGATAGATTTTGTAAGGAAATTTGTTTTGAATGCTTGTTCATCACTGAAAGTTTTCCCCCCAACCAGGCTATTGAAACCACCTGACCAGCATTTGTTTTAACTTTTCCTTTCACAGATTAAGGATCCTGTCCACACGCAGTGTCCTTCAAATGTTTCATGTTTGTAACCACTTGTGTATTTCTTATGTATTTCTTCTGCACAGGGCCAGTAATGTGAAGTGGAGATAATTGCAACAGTGTGGGGAAAAGCCTTTGTAAAATGTATGGATGCAGACGCCTTGATGAAGATCTTAATTTTGTTTGGTTTCAAAAATAGTGTTTCTATTTGTCATACCCGAGAGGTTGAAAATGTGATAACCATCATTTTGTGTAGAAATGCAAATTGGTTTGCTTTTAGTGAATCACAATAGTTTGAACATTCCAGCATATGTATTTTCAATTTCTATTCAGTCATTAAAGTGACATGTGCTTCTGTTGTAAAATGTACTAATTTTCAATGTATACCTGTTCACTTTTAAACACTTGTTTTGTGCTTGACAATAAATCATATGAAAACCTTTGTTGTGGGTAAGTTGGATCTATGGGTAATTAGGTCACCACAAATGTGTTGCGCATATTGAACTGTAACTTGGTATATTCTTACACATTCGCTGTCTTCTGAATTCTTGCTTAGTCAAGCTAAGGTTTGAAATGTGGATAATTTTGATTCTTGCAGTACAAAATAGCTATTGTAGTCCAATAGGTTCAATCTGGTTCTTAAAAAGCCATCTTATCAGTTCAGCCTGTTGTGATGCAGACGTAATGAATTCGGGACAGTGCATCTCTTACGTAATCTTTTCGTAGCAGAATGTACAATGGTGAATTTATAGTTGTGCTATTAAATCTGCCGACAGCATCCGTAGCTTTGGTTTTTCATACTAATTGTCTTTAAGGCCAACTGTTCAGGGAGTGCTTTTTAGTTTGTTCGTATGATCTGCATTTCTTGCCGTGTAAGATAGTGCCCCATAACTTTTTCTTTTCTACCAGAAGTTTAGGAAAGCTGATGGTAAGGTATCAGTCACAGCATTCATCAATGTCTCAATTCCTTAAATGGAAAATTGGATTGTGTTTCTGATGCAATTTGAATTGCTTTAGATTAACTATTTTGCACGTTATATAGTTGGAAATTGCCATTTATAATTTCAAAGTTCTTTGACCTGCTACTGCACAATTTTATCCCAACTATTGAAAGTTTTCAATTGTTCTGTGGAAATTAGTGTTTCTTTTTTTTCCTTGTTTGCATTTGAATATTCTTAGTTTCTCAATTTTTAACTCTGCAGAAGATGAATGCAATTGCAGTCTGTCTTGCTGTTGTATTTATTGAAGTACAGGTGTTCCAGCCATTGTAGAGGTAGCTCTGTAAGGGTAACCTGGCGTATGCTGTGCACAACCCTTGATTGTGTTCCTTCAAGGAGCATTGCACTGTAAGTACATTAGCATAAATCTTGTTAATGAAGTACATGGCTTAATATGCAGTAACACTAAATTGGTTTTGTTCATGACCTATTTTCTTTCTCAAAAAAAGCGAAATGTGGGTTGACAGTCCAAATAAACAAAATGAGATACTTTCTGAGTAGTTAGTGTAGTAAGGTTGTAGGCATTGAAAGACATGTGCTGATAAGAATTGTGTCATAGGTAAGTATTTCCTAAATTATGTAAAATTAGATTTGACAAATGATACAATGTTTAAATTAATTTAGGAATTATCTTGAGTGGAAACAATGATTTTTAAAATCTAAATATATTCCACATTATAGAAAATTGTAGGCTAAGTGAATGTTTAGGAGTGAAATTTACTTGTCGGTATTCAACTGAACAAATGATCAGAGAAGCAGACCTTTTCATATCACTTAAAATTTTGAAAATCCTTTCACAGTTCTGAATGTGCTTTACTGTATTTTTAATAGCAAAATTGTTTTTCTTTCAAATATGTGACTATAAGCAATTGTAACGTCAGATTAATTTTTTTTATGTGTTTTTTTTCCTACCTCACAGGTTTGTTGTGAGGTAGAAATGGCGAATGTTGTCAAGGATATATAAGTTTTCTGAGTGAATTTTGTTCATCAGGTTTCTTAGCAAGTTTCCTTCCAATCTACGTTGTTTGCTTTTTGATGATTAGTAAAACTAAAGCCATATTATTGGAAATATAGTTTGCTTCCACAGCTGGGCAAGATAGGGAATATTACTTTTCAGATGATATAACTTGCAACGTAGTTTCAAAACTGGTAGATATTCGGAGAATGGATTTTACAAGCATTAATCGAAAACCTTCCATCTCTTGAGGTGAGGAGGTGTTTCAGACTACTTGTTTATGTGTGGTGATGAAAAAAAAATGATCAACAACACAAGACATATTTAGGTTATTTCTCAATATAAATTTTTCATGCGTTGCGTTACATTTTGGACCGTTTAAATAATTTAGATTACAAGCTTCCAAATCTTATTTTTTTAATATTTAGGAGAAAAAAATGATGGTTTCAAGTGTATCATTAACACTCAAAGCAGAGCAGATGCTTTGGGCGTCTGTACTGTACATGGAATGGATTTCAAATGCAGATTAAATGTGGTAATTCAGTATATTGTGTTTAATTGGTAAACTTTCTAAATGAGCTCAAATCCTCCACAACATGTCTCATTCACAATTTACACTCATCTTATTGTACACTCTACATATTCAGTTTAACTACTAAAGATTACAGTAGTAATGGATAACAATTACAACGGGCAATTTTATTCCTCATAGATATTTTTGTCCAGGTTTGTTTCAAGTTTTCTTGATGCATAAAACATTGACAGTTTGAGTTAATTTTGAGTGCATTCCTTGTAAGCAAACGCTTGTGTGGGTAGATTTTGCTGTTTTGCTGTGGATTTCAATGATTGCCCAGGCAGCTTTAAATATTTAGCACACAGGATTCGTACGATAGTATTACGTGCACAGTTTGAGTTTTAACATCGATGAATATGATCTGGTGAGTAACCAGTCCACCTGAACCCAAAAAAAGAATACGTCAGTGGATGGCAATAATTTGGTGACACTCAATAATGCAACTGAATCCTAATAAATGTGTCCTGCTTAATTTGTTGCACTAGACTTGCATTTGGCGAAGTTGTGGAATTGTCTTGAATAATAATCAAGGTTATATATTTTACAAGTTGAAACTTGTTTTGTCATCATTGATACTATAATGGATGCATAGTTTAAGGAACACTTTTTTCCCTTTCTTGAAGATGATACTGTTCCATTGATATGTGCTTCTCTGGTACTTCACCTAAGAAGCTTTCCTTCAAATCTGAAGCCAAGCCATGCTGATGATTGGCTATTTTAAAGCTAAGTCCAATCTTTTTCATATACAGGGGAATCACTGGACAATGATTCAGAGCAGGAATCCTGATTCTTTTCTGCTCATATTTGTTGAAATCAAAATAGATCAAAAATGGAACATTCCTTATTTTTTCACCAAATTTTTTCACGTACACTATTCACCAAGAGGCATCCGATGAGGTAAGAAGATTAGATCAAATCTCATTGTTGATATTTTAACCACCATCAGAAACGCATTCATTGACAAAGGTTAATAAATACCTGTATAATTAATAAAATTGCAAAGGCTAGAATATGCACCAGACATTGTGGTTAAAATAGTTTGGCTGACCTGCTGTAGCATTAGTGAGGTTTCTGGCCTTGATAATCTAGTCATATGGTATCTGCCAAATCATTGATCTGTTTTTTTACCTACAAGTCGTATCAAAAGACATGGTTCGAATTTAAATAATGTATTCACCAAGTGGGTTTCTCAAAGCTCATGTTTTGTATCTAGAAATATCCTAGTATAAATGTAGTTGTAGAAATCCACTTTTGTGAGTGAGTATATGATGAGATGTGTTCTATTGTAGGCTACGGTCAATCCTTGTTTTATAGAGTAAAAAAAAATATGTTGTTCAATATTTAGTTATTAAGTTTTAGTTCTGAATGACTGAGCTCTGTGCATTTTAGTGTATGATGCCCGTTATCAATTGAACTAATGATTTTACTATTGAGGCATATTTTCAACATTTTCCATTTTAACCTCATAGGTTTTCACATGTTGAGTTTGTAATTGCCCGTTTAAAATCTCAAACTTAGAACTTTAGCAGAGCTGAGTAAATATTGCTATCATCTGCGTAATATTGTTCTATTACCTTTACCATTTATGGGTTCAAAGATGCCTCTTCTGCAATTCCCTTATAAATACCTCAAACTAGATGCCAGCCAGACTTGATTTTTACAAAAATGTCTTTCCCATTTAACCATGGAGTAAAGCAAAAGTAACTATCTGTAATTACAAGGATAAAATAAAAGACACTGATAAGAACAGAAAACTATTTAGTTTTTAGAAGTGGCTATGTGTTCTACAAAGAAGTTATATTCCATGTTGTGCGAGGCAAAGCCATTTTGGAGCTACATTATGCAAGTGAGAAAGATCCTAGTTTGTATTGTTAGTTTTCAGCTATGGCACTAGACGGAGAGCTCTTTTAGTCTTGCTATTGATTAGCCTGTGTTCCCACTTTGTTGATTGCAGTCAGTAATCATTGGAACATGAGCGTGCGTGGATGTCGGGCTTGGGCAGGATTGGGCTTGTATGCATTGCGCTACAGATTGGCTTGATGCTCATCTGCCAATTTCATGTGCAGAATTCCCTTGCTTGATAGTAAAATACTGAAATGCATATGAAACAACAACAACAGGTGATGGGGCTTGCAGGGACAAATTATAAATGTCTGGGACATTGGTCCAAGAGTTGCTGTAGCAATGAGATGAAACGTTTTGAGAAAAACCTTTTGCATTAATTGTGGCTTATTAAGATATGGGGATTTCAAATCAAGTTTCAGTCTCATAACTTCTTTCCCACAAAACTGCTTATTTCACTTAACTTTTAACACTCATTTAATGCAATTAGCATCACAACCTGTGTCAACACGCACATTTGTGATTGAAACAAGACTTGGAGTGAAGTGAAGAAGTGCACCATTTTCTACAGTCCTACTCCAAATTACAACCATGTACATCCTTGTCACCTGTAGCTTCATAGAATTTTTTCCATGACCATTTGAGGCTCCATTAATAACCTGGAGAATCTTGGCTGGATTGACATTCAGTGCTGTTATATCCTTTAGCAATGGATAAGACATCGATAAGACGTGGAAAGCGCTATATAAATGTAAGGATTATTATTCATTATAAGGCAAGGAAGTAGTTCTTGCTTCCTCTTAATATACCAAAGCTGATTTTTAATTAACTCCCATGGGTGATGTATTTGTTGATGCATTTTGGATTAGGAAATCACTGGGTGAGCAGACGTTCATGATTTTCCCATGTTACAATGTTGTATTGTTCCTGGAATTCAATATGATGTTTAGCTGGACATTGTTTGGGTTGTGTTCCTTGGCAAAAAAAATAGTGAGGGTAACAGTGATGTTTCATTGGAGAGCTCCCAGCAGAATTTTTCACCAGATATGAGCTCACTTGTGCCTTAGATACCTTTCTGTTATTGGTAACTCCGCAGTGGGCACGTTATGTGCTCTGACATCATTCTGACTGTTTCACATCTAATTACAATATTAATCACAATTTAGAACATATTTTAATTATCCCTAACTTGGGTTGCAAAACAAACCATGTTTTCCACGGTAAGTTTTGTTCTGTTAACTTAAGGCAAAGCTGACGGAGATCATTTTGTACTTTAGAGTAGGAGACCACCTCCTGGATGTGGATGTTGAAGTGGGACAATGACTGGGTTTTTTTTAAAAAAATTGCTAATGCCTCAGTGAAGAATTTGGCATATTCTCTTTTGAAATGCTCTTGTAAACATATTCCCGCTTCTAAAGATTCTATGGTGGGGGTTTATAAGGTATGTAATCGTGGCCGGGTCCAATCGGATCTCAACCAATGCAAGTCTTTCAGCTAGACTGGACAGAAGTCAAGAGTGGGAACGCTGGCAGATGTTCTTCTTATGAACCCAGACACTGAGGATAAGTGTTTGCGGATAACATGCCCATTACGGAATTGCTTTTTAATTGGATATGAGCTAATTTGAGTTTGCCACATTCTGGCTTCTTGCACTACATGTTGCTTCATGCTACTGAAAATGTTTTCTGGTAACCAATAAATCTATCATAGCTCCTTGAAAGTGGTTATATCTTTTCGTGAATGTTTTGCAAATTGCCTGTTTTTAATTCACTGTCTTGAATATGTATTGAATTTCATTTTCTTTTCCCCCACACCTCCCAATTTTAAAACTATTTGGAATATTGTTTTACAGTTGCTTGTCACAAAATCAGATTTTGATTGTAGTTCTTCAGATCCTATGTGACATTTCAATTTCTTGGTTGGAATGAAGAGCTGAATGTTAGATTAGGCAAATTATTTCCCCAGTTTATTCAGTATTTGGGGATGAACTTCCAGAGTCCTTTCATAAGCACCAGTTTTCAACAGGAATTTATGTTTAAAAAGTTGTCATTGTTCTTACAGACTTATTTCATTTTTTTAAAAAAAAGTCTGGCTGTTGAACTTATTTGATTGGTTTATGTTCTTTTATTGTGTGTGGCCTAAAGGTCTATAAATGCTTCTGTCACAAATTTGGGGATTGTTTTCAGATAGGATTGTAATCCTTCCATTCTTTCTTGACCCTCCCCATATCCGCACACATTCTACTTTTTGAAGCTATTTTGACAGATGTTGCATGCCCCAAATATAATTAATAACGAATTTACGCATTAGATAACCAACTAGATTGTTGAAAGCCATCAGAAAACTACTTCACCACTGAATTATTGTTAGTCGAATTTTGGAATTATTCTTAAGTGAATAATTGTGGGAAAGAGAGGGTGGGGAGATAATTAGACATTTGATATTCTACAATTTATATTGAATTCAAGTAGTTTGACTTGGAAATTTTTTCCTTTATCTTATCAGAACTAATTTATGTTGAACATCTATGAGGTCAGAAATGGCTTCATGACTAACCAATGGACCCAATAATCAATACATAAAATACCAGTGGAAAAGAGCCTGTAACTGTCACAAATGCAAATAGATATGTATATATAGGTGTTGCATTCTCTGCAATGAATGAATGAAAATCAGAAAAGTTAATGAACCTGATGTAATTCATCTCTCATACACGCTCATATTTGTGTGTCTATTAACATCTTTTCTGTGGGAAAAAGATAGAAAAATGTGTTTGCTTAATGTATTGCTTTGTGCATTAGTTTAGCGTTAATAAGCCAATTAAGCATTAGTATGTAAAAGTAGGGCATAACTTTAAATCTTTTAAAATGGAAAATGAATCTGTAACAAAGATGAAACCAATTGTTGAGATTTATTCTCCACATCTTGCCACCGAATGGACTATTAAGACGCTCAAATAAATATGAATCTAATGTGATAAAGGAAGAATGAGATAGAAGGACTATTTTGTTGAATATTGTACTGTAGGGTGTTCGTCAGCATTGGTATCGCAGAGGTTGTTCTGTTCTTAAATTTAGGCTTTTATTCTTTTGTCAAATTATAGACTAAAACCATTGTGACAGTGTGACCTTGCAGACAAAAACCAAGCCAAATTGAATTAGTCATGACCAAATCTTCATCGGATACACGTTCCTGTTCAAAAGCTTGGATGATCCAGACTCCTTAATCCTGGTCATCAGCAATCTCGGATCCCAAGGTGAGGATGATCATCACCGCCAACAATCTTAACTGTCCAAAATTGTATTCTATGTGGGCAGGTTTTGGTGTCTGCCTTATAAACAGCTTGACTACCACTCCAAATTTATTCATTGTGCATGTAGAATTTGTATTTCTATAATTGAATGCATATATTCAAATGACTGACCTGAGTTTAAAATGCTCAAATGAATATTATATTAGCACAATCAAAATTTTAGAATGGATTGTTAGACTAGGTGTTTTAATTTTTATCCATTGCTTTGAAACTACACATTTAAGTGTCTTGCCCAGTATTAGATAATGAGAATGATCACCAAATCTAGAGAATGGCACACCAAACTTCCTTTATATTCCCCTTCTGGTGACTGACTGAGTGATATTACAGTTAATCTGTTAGTGTTAATTTTAGCTGTGTAGTCAGTACTTTTCCATGCTTTTTTTTGTGACTGGATGACATAATTGGTGAATAGGATTGAATTCTCACCTTTTCTATTATCTCCAATTCTCTCCTGAACCAACAAAGACAAATTTTAATATCCAAGATTGGATTTTAAATCTGTAATCTTTTTGGAACCCTTATTGTGTGGACCAATTTTTCTTAACCAGTAATTTAGAAAAATATTAGAGAGTTGATGAAAATGCTTTGCTGGTGTGCATATATAAACAATTAGATTTTTTTTAGAAAAAACTTTGTTTAACCACATTTAAATTTGATACAGATATTTTTCGATAGCTTCATTATTACATGGAAAGCATTATATTCATAACAAGGGTCATTCTTTGCTTAAAATGAGCAGGAAAAAAGCTTAAAAGTAAAGTGAAAAGGAGACTTTCTGTTTTCTGCCCTTATTTTTATACTTAAAATCCATTTCCCCTTTCCACGCTGCATCCACATGAAAATTTTCAACTCGCAATAAACAGGTTGCTTGTAATTAGTCGCCCATTTAATGAACGATCATTATAGCTATATATATATATATATATATAATATATATATATCTACAGTTTGATAAAAAGTAACTCGAATGAAGTTTTCATGAAAGCTTCTTTGTGTAGTTATGAGTAACAGACAGGTTCAAGTTGTGTTCCTGAACAGCTTGAGGTTTGGGAACTAATTAAATTGGTAGCAGTCAGTGCAACATTTGGTGCTTTGATCTTGTGGAAAATTTGCGTGACATTTTAAGATTGCAGTACCTCATACAAATATAAAACTTATTTTAGTCTTCTAAATATTATCAAAAGTGACAAAATCCTGGAGTCTCCATGTACACCTTGATGACTTTTTTGAGAAAGTTGAAACATAATTTAGTAATAATGCTGCCTTTAATAAATGTTTCAAAATGGAGGCTCTTGGTATGGTTTTCTTGTACCATGTGAAGTCTCAACTCATTGCAAACGAAGTGCAATTTTTATACTTCACAGTGCCATCCAGACCTTGAACCTTAAGTTCTGCTGCTGTGCATTAAAGGTAAGCATGAATGAAGGCATTTTAGGGATGCTGCCCCTCATTATGTATGCATTGTATTGAAACTCAGCATTATTTTACAGTACAAGAATGTGATTATACATGCAATCAGATGAGCCAAGTGTTAACTTGTGTGAAGATTTTTATCAAAATGAGTTATGTAAATACATTTTTGGATGTAATCTAGCCGCAGCAAAACAAATTGTAATTCAGAAATTTTGCAGATCTTTTCAACAAACTGCAACAATCTTCACTTGATTTGAATTCTTAATATGTGAACAATATCAGGCCCAACACATCAATGATTAATTTAGAGGTGATTTTTTTTCTTCACCTACCAGGTTCTTATCAGAAATGTTGCATTATGAAATCAATTGCAATATGATCTTATCGCTTTAATAGGCATTTGAATTTAGATGCACTTGATAAATGGAAGATTATAGTGTACAATTTAGAATGTGTTTAAAAGTATGACCTGCTTTACAAGTTAAGAGTGAGATTTTCTGTTTGTCTATACTTTGTTGGATATATATTTAAAAAATTGTATTGTATTGGCATGAGATTTTCCCCCCAGTTTTTGTTTTAACCCACTCACGGGCAATTGCTTGTGTTTTTCCCATGCAGTACAACTATGGACCAGTTTCAAAAAGGTGTAGTTTTCTTTTTGCATAATGAATATCTGCTGTTTATAACTTCACTAATAGGTTGCAAGTCTTGCTGGTTCCTCACATAAGAGATGGACTATCACTGCTTGATTTCTCCTCTCCCCACCCCCCCCCTCCCCATAAAAATGCACAACTCTAGGAACCAAGGTGGCCCGTTTGAATGGGTGGAGAGGGTTAAAGTATCTGCAATAATGTGCGCTGCTGTAACTTAGGAATATAATTGCATTTTAACAAAGATGGATTGTTCTATTTTGGTGAGACTTTCTAATGCTGATAATTGTACTGGTGGTTTGTTTTTATTAATGTCCTGAAACTAATTTAAAAATATTTAGTTCTGGATCAGTTTCGATAAGATGAAATGTTTTGTAAAATGAAGAGTTGTGTATCCATCTTAAGTATAATCTATGCAGTCTGCTGTGACTTTTAGAGGAGTGAAGTGTACTTTGCTGGATATTGTTTTGAGTTTTTATTTTCAAAAGTTGATCTGCTTATCTCACTATTTTTGCGACATATTGAAAAATGGTGCCTTCGTTCTTGTACACAGTGCTGAAGAGCTAGCTGCCAGCACCGATTCATAAGTCATAGGAACAGGTCCTGAGATAGTTTCTACCCCTATGGAGGATTCCTTTGCGTTCATCCTGTTGAACTGATGAACATAGAGCCGTTCAAGGGCTGCCTGTATAAGGTAACATTTTTGAGGGGAACATGTCATTGATATGCAGGGAACTAGGAATTTTCCAGAAACTGTATTTGGGTGGGGCATGCTTCAATATTTGGCTGTGCACATTTTTTGTTTCCCATGTTTCAGTTGCAATTCAATGTTAAAATATATACTTCTTTCTGCAGGATAAAAATGGCATATTAAGTGGGTTATCTGATGGCTTTTAAGATGTACCACGTAAGATCGCAAGTCGATTCCTGGTCTGTGCTGAGTTTGCAGATCTCAGCTGGGATAGCAGTTGGCAATCTCACTGCCGGGTGGGAGAGGGGTAATCAGATGGGTTCTCCTAATTGCTATGCAATAACCCCCATGCTGAAAGTGCATTTTTGTGCAGGCTTGGCTGTGATGCCCTCCCTGTCAAGTATCCTGCCATCATTCTGTCATCTCATATGTGAAGAATGGCCAATTGGGTGAGTTATAGCAAAGCTAATGGCACCTGCGGATCAGCATTTTGCTAAGATTCAGTGCCTCAGGGGAGGAGAGAAATTGGCAAATAAATCTTCCATGCATCAAACAACATGCAAGTTTTAAATAATCGGTACAATGTCAGAGTAACTCGCACATTGTTTCTAGATTTATTTCTAGTATAGATCACTCACTGCAGTATTTGCGTTCTTGATTATTTTTCTCTAACACTTTTCTAAAGAAAATTAATAGTATTCTTTAGTGAAAATGTAACTTGTTTGTTACTTTGAATTGTTGATAATTAACTTCTGAAATGTACAAAGATTAGAATAATTTGCTTCAATAGTAGGTTTATATGGATTCAGCCAGATGTGGTAAAAGGCTAGAACGATCAGTATGATCTCGTACTTTTTTTTAGTAGTCGAATAATTTAATTCCATGAATCCATAGATTCATTTGCAAAAAAAATCTTGTTTTTATAAACTACCCTGAAATTTAAGCTTGGATTTACCTAAAGTAATATCTGAAATTATTTCTATTGTCCATTTCTCTTAATTTTCTGAAAAGGTTTTTGCGGTATTTTTATGTGCAAGTTGTTGACTCAAAATCTGCAAAAGCAAATGTCTGCCTTTTATACTTAAATGTAGTTATATTACATAGGAAAGTTTTAGTGTCAGTTAAACAAATGTATGTTGAAATAACTGGCAGCAGTGCTAGAATTCAGAGGAAGGTGACTAAATTTGCTGAAGTTTGCAGTTAGCCCTATTCCAGATGCATTTAATAGCAAGAAGTGCAAGATAGGTATGTGCATATTTGTTTTGCATATTTTTCTTACACATGGCTATGAGGTCGATTAGCTATTGTCGCGAAGGAAATTTATCTTCAGAAAATGCATTGCTGGAGAAGAAGACTTAAGCACATAAAAGACTTGCTGTGGTTGGAGAGAGGGAATTCATACAGATTGGAGCTGAAATATAAGGTAATTCTCAATCTGACAAAACAGCTGTTTGAGAATGAAGCAAAAACGTGTTGGTTCTGATGGTCTTTTTTTTGTTTTCTTGAAATGTATTAGGATTAAGTCTGCATTATACTGTACTAATTTTGAAATTATAAATAAAGTTTGCAATACATAAATAATGTGAGTGTTATTCTTTATTATCAAATATCCAGAGTGTCTTAATTTGGAGATTTGCAATTTTCATCAAATTTAGCTTTGCATTACAAGGTGTACAACTGCTAATAAATATTAGCAACATCCATAAACCTAAAATCTGTGAATAACCCTTGACAAATGTTAGTTACTGCAGGGTGGTCTCAATAAGATAGGGCTGGAACAAAGCTTCAAGGCTTTACTACGCAAGGTACACTGCCTTCTCAGTGTTTCACAAGCAAACTTGGATACAAGGACAGTGTTTCTAACTGCTGTGTAAGTAAATATGTTGGAAATTTCAAAAAAATAAGATTAATTTTTAAACATGAAATTTTCATTAAGAACTGATCAAAAAAGAATGTTTTTATTCCCAAATGGTAATTCCATTATTTGATTATTAATTTAGGTTCAATTTGCTGTATGATTGAGGTGCAGATTAGCTGCCACATTTGCAACCTTCATTTCTGATCATCTTTTGTGAAGCATTAAAGGCACGGAGTAAATACAAGTTGTCTACTTGCTAAGGTTCATGTAATGACAGCCTGACCTTTGCAGGCAAATGCAATAGATTATTATTTCACCTGTTGTTTTGAGACAAGCAGCTAATCACTTGAAACTGCAGATGGTTTTAGAGGGAATTAGAGCTAACTTTTTGTTTTACAAATTGAATCATTTTGCAGGTCACAGTTGGTTGGTCATATTGCTGATTTGTGTGCATGTGCTAAAAATAATTTCTCAACAAAAAGTGGTCATTTCAATCCACGACTGTGGGACACTGATGTGCATAATCGGCTACTGCGTTTCACCCACAAATATATAGTCAATTCACTTTACAGTATATTCTGGGAAGTGCTTTGATAAGTCGAAGATGTGAATAGCGCTATGTCAAATGCAAGGATTATTATATTCAAATTATACACTACAAATGATGAGATGAGGCCTTTATCAAATGATTAAAATTGGTATGGTCTTGAATAAATTCAGAGAAATGAACATACTCTGTTGTGAAGATAAAACATTTCACAAGGGATTTGTGAATACAGTACATTGATTTTCACTGGTCCATTTTAGAATTTGGAGTTAGCCCTAATTCTAACTGACATTTGAGTAGGAGGGGGAAGCGGTAATTTACTGTCCCTTCACTACATAGATTTCTGAAGCGATGGTACACTTTGAAAGTGGAAAGAAAATCCTGTGTTTTGCGCTAAACATTGAATGACGGCAAAGTATTAGAGAAATGGTATGAATTAAATTGACTTAAGCACAGATTGCAAGTGAATGGATCTAGCATGAAAGCTGATGACTGTGACAAATGATCTTATAAATGAGACCATCAGGCTTCAAATGAAAGCAACTGTGACTAAACTTTATTACACGAAAGCAGATGACCACAAATAATATAACTGGTCTTGGCTGAAGATGTGTGAAGCTGAAGGAACACAACAAAGTGCTGCAGCAAAAGTCACATAAAAGTTTGCTGTGCGGTCGTTTATATTATGACCCAGTAGGTATATTTGTGGTTTCATCATCCATATTCAGAAGGGCAGGTGCCAAAATTACATGTGCACGGAGTGGCTTTAACAGAAGCCTGAGAGACCACTGTTAGTATAGAAACTTCACAACTTCACTAAATGGGAAGATTTCTTTAGAAATTTTCAAAGGAGTGTCAAATCTCTTGGTTAAGACATTTTCTGCAACATTACTAAACCACAGTTGTTACAGTAAGGAGAAAAAACTAATATGTGGTCTGCTGTCCTGTCGGGCAAGTAACAGTATGAATTTGCTCTTGCACATCGGGATGATCCCCAGGTGCTTCTGACTTAAAGTAGATCACCAAACAAATTGGATACAGTGTTGAGTTCACAGGTACCATCAGAATATATCTGTACCCCACCTTCCCTCCCATGTCACAATATGTATATACCCAGTATATTTTGTCACATAATAAAGAGGACCAATGAAAACACTTTCAAAAGTACATTTTAAATTGTATCAGAAAATTCAGTACAATTGAACAGAAATCAAATTTTACAAAAGTATGTGCTATATGAAGAACATTTCGAAAAATCATCTTCAGGTCAGATATTCTCCAGCGTACAAACTTGTCTCCCAGACCATATCTGATATGAGGTTGCATGAAGGAGCACTTCCCATGAACAATTTGTATGTAAGGCGTTAAGATAACTCACAGTGGTGAAAGTGGTTAGATGAAACCATTTTTTGTGCAGATGCCCAAATGTTTGGTCAACTGTTGAATATATAATTGTGATTGAACGTTATGTTACATTTGGTAGAATTTTTTTTACACACATGCTTGAAAACCCGAGGCAGTTTGCTTCTGTATGCAAAGATCTTTATACAATTACAATAAGAGTTCTGTTACAAGACAGCAATTTTGCTGAATGGGACAAAACGGACTGAAAATTGACACTTTAAGAGCTTTTCTTGGGTGAATACAAGTGGGCTCCGTTGTTCAATCATGCAACATGATGTGCAGTTATAATAGCTTTCATTAAATAAGAATTTCAGATAATCAGTTGAAATGGTGAATTGAACAAAATCATGTAAACCTCAATGCAATTTCCTAGGCTATGTTAACCATAAGAGGAATGACAGTTCACACTGCAGTATTTATCCAAGGGCAATGGGATTTTTTTTTGGCCCCCATCAAAGGAAAGATGGATATAGGAAGAAAGTTGAGAACAGAAAGGAAATTCCAGTAGAGTAGAGCACTTAGTAGTCATCAGCTGAAAGAGGAAGGAAACAATTATAAATGGGAGTAGATTATAAGAGAAGTAAAAGAAGTATAAAGAATAAAACTAGTTTCTATTTGAGAAATTCTGACTTCAGACTGTTCAAAATACTGTTGTACAAAATTAGCTCTTACTTTCAATGGTGAGAATGCAAGTACTAGCAGCAGTGCCTCTGGCATTGACTGATTTGCACATGTATTCTCCTTCATCTTCAGGGAAAGTTTCAGGTAAATAGAGGCAATATGTATCTCCTCTTTCAATGTATTGATAGTCTTCACAATCCTGCAACATTTCACCCTCAAACCACCAAGTGACTTCAGGTTTAGGCTCTCCAGTGATTTTAACAGAAAATCTTACAGGCTCACTATCTACAACAGACATGTTTTTGAGAGGTTTCTTGAACCACGGCGCTCCAGATCGTACAAGTTCATCTTCATCATCCTCACAAGTTGATCCATTAATAATACTCCCTTCCTCCTCTTCTTCACCCCCTTTCTGTAAGAAATGAGTTAATCAGACTATATTAATGAACATACTGTTTAACAAGTTTCCTTACTCCACACTCCTGATAATAATCATTCAACCACAAATACAATCAATTCACTACAGTACATTCTATGAAGCGCTTTAAGACATGTAGAAGATGTGGAAAGTGCTATATCAAATGCAAGGGTTATTATTCTTAACATTTAAATTTAGAAATTCTTTATTTTGAATGCCAGCCAGAAAAAATAGCTGTTTCATTGCATAACCACACCTTTGTAGGTACTTATTTGTAAATTTGGATTTGGTTTTACACTTATCTATTCAGAAACCATGCAGAAACTGCATTGAGTAGAATATTGAATAAGATAATAATAATCCTTGCATTTGATATAGTGCTTTTCATGTCTTCACAGAATATACTGTAAAGTGAATTGACTGTATAATTTGTGGGTGAAATGCGAATAACCTAAATCCACGCATGGTGAGAAAATTAAGTGTTTTGAGAAAACAATTTACCTTCTGCAATGCTGCATCAATTTCCTTTTGCTCAAATTGCATTCGTAAACGCTTCTGTTCTTCAATCCTTCTCCTTTCCTCTTCCTCTCTTGCTTTTGCCATTTGTTCAAAGCGAGCTTTCATGTCAACCTTTTGAGTAAATGGAGCGTCATCTTTTCTAGTTTGGTTTGCTTCCATATTTGTTTCTTCCTGCAGGCATAAAATAGCAACAACAACAACAACAAATTACATTTATAA
>JAAILG010000253.1:95321-118531 GCA_012026655.1 Hydrolagus affinis
TAGGGTGGGAGCGGAGAAACTGAATGCCCGGCCTCCGATGGTGGGGCGGTTCGGGCGGGGGGCTTGGAGCAGGCCGAGTCCTGCTGAACGGAGGGTCCGGGTGGGCTTGTAGGGGGAGAGTAAAGTGGTTAAATAGGGCGGGGCAAGGCCGTGTAAGGCCTTGAAGGTGAGAAAGATAAATGACACTCTTGGGGTAGGATTATAACTCAGTCGCAAATTCTAAACTGTCAACAATTATATAGATGTCGCCGTAATTCAAAATGAATGAAAGACATATGAAGGGTTGTCTTATTGATAATTTGGGAACGAATAAAGTGGGAGTAAGTCCATTTTTTTAATTAGCACCTTTAAATATTATTGTTGAAATTATTTTTCCTCTGGATATAAATGGAATTAATTAATAAACCAGAAGTAAATTCAAAAAATCATATTCCAAAAATATTCCATTGGCTGCAGGGAGAATAAACTTACCAACAATTGAATCATTTCCTTTGTCCGTCCTCCCAACATGAAGGGCACTATACAAACGTAATTTTATATTGTATATTTTGTTTCACTTAGAAAAAGATTACCTCTTGAAATCGTTGTGCTTCTCTTTCTTTTATTTCAAGATCCATTGCTTTTCTTCTGGCTCTCTCTTCCTCTATCTTTTTCTGTATTTCTTCTTCTGATGACTTTCCAATTTTTTCAAACTTTGACTTTAGGTTCTTTGCTTGAATGGAGCCAGTTCGTTTCAGCTTTATCAACTCTTCATATTCTGAACTTAAAACTTCATTGCTCTCATTGACTTCATCCTAATACATGAGCACCATTAGGTACAGAGAATCATTGTTCAGCATTTGGATTTGTAACAAGTGCATGAATGAGAGCTTTTATGTCAAATTTGTGATTTTTAATCTCAGTGTGCTTTATAATAGACCCTGTTACAATGTGTATTTTTTATAACCACAGGTTAGCGTATAGTTGGAAATGTGAACACTGACAATTATTCACTAAAAAAAAAAGCCCAGGAATTGGCCATTTCATGAGAACCTTAACCAGCAGTTATGTTTAAAGTGAGGTGGTTGGCTGCACACATACACAGTGAATGTGGAAATGCTGACCAGTAAGTTCAGCCCTTTTATAAAGCAGGTTGGAATTGTACCTCTCACACCATATTACTGATTGATAACATAGCACTGGTATAATCGCGTCTATTTTTTTTAAAAAAATCTTGGATTGTACTTCCTTCTAATTCTCTTTGGAGTCCTGTAGTTCAGTGTTTAGAGGACTAGCCTCACAAGCAAGTGACTTGGGTTTGATTCCCAGCGGGTCGAAATTTTGGGAAGGTTTCCTGACTTCAAACACCTCTGTTTATCTAGCAGTAAGTTATTACCAGGTTATTAGTCAATTGGCAAATTGCTATTCGGGGGATAATAATTCCTAATAATAATGATAATTTGGTCACTTCAATCCACAACTGTTTGTGGGACACTGCTGTGCGCAACTTGCTGTTGTGTTTTGCCCACAAAATAGTCAATTCACTTCACAGCATATTCTATGAAACACATTGAGATGTCCTCAAAGACTTGATAAAGCACTATATCAGATTCAAGGATTATTAATAGTTACTATTTTACTAACTTACTGGTGTATTACTTCAATGTTTTTAATATGACTCACCTCTTCCATTTCCTGTCGCTTTTGTTCAAACTCTTGTTTTTCCATTTCCATCTTTTGCCTTCGTTCCTCTTCCGTACGCCTTTTCTCTTCCTCCATCTTGTGTTTTAACAGCTCTTCAAAATTAATCTCTAGTTTGCGTGGAGGAAGTAGTTCATCAGATTCTGAGTACATTTTTGTTTGATCGTTTGGTTCATCATCAAATACCTGTTAAAAGCAATCATCAGAAAACTGTCACACTGAAAAGATTTATATAGCTCTCTCCTGTTCAGCCATAGATAGTCTTTGCTTGAAATAAAGTCAGAGATAACCAAAATCAAATTATTGGAAGTTGATTTTGAATTTGGATAAAACATACATCATAAACAAAATGACCGTGCATTCATTCACAGTGTTGTACTATGCTTCTTTTTCCTATACAAAGCTATGTCCTACATGGCTTCTCTTGAAAGATTTTCACCTGATTTCCATTGATCGACTGACCCAACGTTTGATGAATATGCATCATGTCTGAAATGAACTCCAATTAAAATCACACTGATCAAAAGGAAAACTGCATTTGTGTTTTGCAAGAGTGCAAACTGCTGAAGAAAAAAAGTGCTATCCACATAAACATTATTTGTATTTTTCAATGAATATGCCTTACTTTGTCTGGTCCAAACTCCTCCATGTATGAACTTTCATGCTCCTTCAGAATGCTATCCTGGTCTGGACTCTTAAAAATAATTAGGACATTGGATAATAACTTAATAGTTGAAATTATTAGTTAAATAATGGAACCTTTAATGTTAAGTGTTAATAAATAATAATCCTTGAACTTGTTATCGCACCTTTCATGTCCAGAGGAAGTCTCAAATCGTTTACAGGTTTTAATTGTAGTGACTGTATTTTGTACCTGAATGTAAAATTCAGTGGCAAACAGGTTAAATCTTTAGTGCTCACTAACCACATAAAACAACAACAGCACAAAACTGAATCTCAAGAGAGAGAGAGAGAGAGGCTGGTGTGGGCTAGTTAGAGCACATCATTACAGCAGGGTGATTTATTCATTAATGAGGTACAGGTGTATCTTAGTTAATTAAGGTGGATGTCTCCATTTTGAAGAATGCTGAACCTGCAAGGTAAGTGATTTAACATTTTAAAAAAAAAATGAGTTTCAGGTCTGCAATCCATTCAACACCAATCTTGCTGTAGTTAGAAATTGTGTGGTCAATATTTTCAGGGCATGGTGAAGCAAACATCATCTTCATTTTCACTGGATTTGAGTCATTATCGTTAAGGTTGATATAGATGTGCGTGCTTCAGATCACAATTGAACTGGAAATTAGGTTGCGGATCCACATTACAAATGATACGTTTTCTCACGGGCATTCCACAAGGTTACCTACCATGCTTTTTCGAGCTTCGGCAAATTGTTTTCTCTCTTCTTCTAAACGTTTCCGAGCTTCTTCCTCTGCTCTGCGTTGTTCCTCTTCGCGACGTTGCTTCTCCAACTCTTCAAAGGTTAGTTTAAGCTTCCCAGGTCTTGCTGGGTCTTTCACATATGTAAGGGAATTGGAAGGATCTTCATCGTCAACTAGCGTCTACAATATAATGCAACAGGACCATTGCTTTTTTTTTCAAATACATTTGATTCACGGTGTAAACAGTGGTTCATTGTATGATTCGGTCTAAAGGAGCTGTACAAATGTAATTTCGTTGTTGTCTTAAGTTAAAATGTATTATGTGAAAAATGTGTAAATGTAAATCTGTAAGTTCTCAGATATATTCTCCAGCCTGTATTGACAGTTGACTTAAACTGACTTGCCAATTGGGGCTGTGCAAACCACCCCCTTGCCCTACCCCACTTTCCCTACCCCAAGATCAGGAGACCAAAATCACCCAAGCTTCCTGTTCTGAATTGCTTTTCCATAACCCTACTGGACAAGCAGTACATATCCATGACGTAGAAATGTGTTGCATGTGAGGTGAGGGGAAAATGAAAGATTTGAAAATTTAACCAGCATGGGACTGGAAGAACTTTAACTCACATTCTTAGACATGCTGAAACATGTAAATACGCTGAAGTATTCAGTGGTTTCAATAATAACATGCTTTCTCAATTGTAAATAGAATGACACCATTGCAAACCAATAATATACAGTGACTTCAAACCTTTCTGGCCTCAGCAAATGCTGCCTTTTCCTCTTCAATGCGTTTCCTCGCTTCCTCCTCTGCCCGTTTCTTTTCCTCGTCCTGCCTCTGCCTTTCCATTTCTTCAAAGCTGAGTTTTAATTTACCAGGACGGATTTCCTCCCTGTTGGGAGTTCCACTGTTGTGTTCATCATCCACCTCCTTTGATGGATTGCACAGAATTTGTATTGTAAAGATGTTAAAACATTTTTAAAAAGCTCTCTTACATGCCTATTGGCTTGCACAGTGTAATTGAGGATGTATTGTGTTTACAAGTGTCATGCAAGAGGGCTGGCTTTTAGGTATGTGCTGCACAGAGCTTTTAATAACCACAACCTTTGTGTAACAAACTAGACTGAATTTCCAAAGTAATCAAAAGACTCAAAGCTTGAAGAAGGTGAGATGTACAGCATTGGTATTTGAGTATGTGGTTATGGTATATTATTCTATAATAATTCAGATGTTATAACCCACTGGTTGCTGGTTTATTAAGTTCCAGACAGAATGCTGAGTTGAATTCCGCCAATCAGTGCAATTACAGTAATTAAAGGCGATATAAGGAAAGTGGTCTTATGAATAGAGCGATATTGACTTACGGAGAGAGCTGATGAATGGCGTTTAGCATCACGAAATGAACGTCTGTTCTCTTCATATCTCCTTTTTTTCTCCTGCTCAAATTTTCTTTGTTCTTGCTCCTCTCGTGCTTTTTCCAAATCTTCAAAATTTACTTTGATTTTGCCTGGTGTGCTCGGAGCTGCTTCAGGCATATACAGCACAGAAACCTCTTCACCATCCTATTGCAAAAATCAATACCTCTCTTAAAACAACTTAAAAAAAAGTATGATGCTTCAATGGGTGAAGACACTGCCGATACAGCAGTGTATCAAACATATAAATGTAATTTTGTTGTTGTTAGACCATATAGCTTCAGTGCTCAGCTGTTCAGAACCCAGCACCAGTTGGCCCACTACAATTGATTGCGCAGGGAGGGGAAAATCAGCCAGGTTCCTGCTTCTAATTGTTTTTCGGAGACCACTCCCCACCCCTCCACTGAAATTTACATGTTTGTGGGTATTGTGTATGAACCACATTGACAGGCTGTAATGCACTACAGTTAAGATAGCCTGCAAACAGTTATTTTTCAAACATGCACATAACTCATAATTAATGACCTGAATCCCAACTAGGCAAAAAATTAGCTGAATGCGTTTGAGAGAGGAACATGGAAGGAAATGAGAAAAATTGCGGGTTGCGGAAGAAGGATTATTATTAATGATTATAAATAATAGAACAATCACTCCAGCATGAACTCACTGGGCTGAATGGTCTCTTCAGCTGTGGCCTTCTGAGCTGTGAACTTTTTAATGATGCTTCGAACAGTTCACACATGATACCTTCGAAACTGTGCTAGCCTGAAATTTGTCTTACCAATTGTTAAACCATTTTATCTTGAGGATTATGCAGATTGTGCATCCTGGAAAATTCTTAAATTCATTCTTGGTTTGCAAGAAGGCTCTTTTGAGGACTGCAGAAAAGCCGCATTCAATTTCAGACTAAATTTGACAGTTTTCCATCATCCTGGGCGATTGTAAATTATAAGAAAAGATCTCATGGGCTGAGACTAGTTGGAATTCGGGGCCCCTTAAATTCAAAAGAAACCCTTTTTGGTACACTGGTTAATTTCAAATGCGGACATAATTACCCATTTGAAATCTTTTCTCGTGGGATACATTATCCATTTGGTTGCAGAATACTTTAGCATTAAATATGTCCCACCTGGAACAATTTATTGGGAAATCTGCCTACAATCAAAATACAAATCAAGCAGAAAATGTTTTATTGGTGCCAAAGTATTTCTTGCTTGTTTATCACTGCAAGAAAAGGCTGTTGAATACCTTCCTACTCGAACCAGACAGCAACAATAAGTAATTTGTTTAACATGGTGGCAGTTGAAGAATGTGCACGGGTTTTAGGTGAAGGAAAGACTTGCAATCATATTCTTATTTTCCTTCCTCAGGTGAACTCTTTAGTCATCTTTTAATCTTTATGTGAAAGAATGAGAGCTTCTTCCCCCAACCCTTCTTTCTTGTTACTAAATTCATTCTGATTAATTGATACTTGCCTTGTAGGAAATAGCTGTACTATTTTAAATCTCAGAAACTCCACTCTCTGTGGGTCAACAGGTTTGAGATGTTTTGAGTTCATATAATAGAACTGAATACTAATGTTGGATAAAAGGGCGACTCATACATTTGGTTAACTTTATTACTGTGATATTAATACCTATCCACTAAAATATAAATTCTCATCAACGTATAGTGTTTTAAAGACTACTTAAGATTGCCGTTTTCCTTACATTTAATTCTGTTTGTATTCTGCCATTTTGTTTCTCCCTATTTTCATCTTTAGAGTGTTCTACCTTTCTACGTCTTTCTTCCGTCTTTAGATTTTGGAACATCTTGGTTTTTAAATGTGTATTTTTTTTCACGGTCTGGCTGGGACCATGGTCATTACTGCTGCCCATGGAAAGATAAAAGATGTATGTTTGGCAGGGCATATCAAAGATTAGAGTTGACTCTGCAATCTCTGACCTCACGTCTGTGTCTCAATGAGGATATGCCCCCTCCCCCCCACACCACCCCCGAGTGGGTAAACATGTCATCAGCCCTGTGATCCAGCAGTGCTTATAAGTACAGTATGATTACACAGTATAATCCTTGATATCGCATCTTTTAGATGTTAGAGGATTATGTTTGCAAACCATTGCCAGGGAGCATTTAGTTAGACACTTCAAAATTCAATAAAGAAACAAAATCTAAACTTTTTCTTTCCCCCCCCCCACCCCCTCCCCCATCAAATCATAACTCCAGATATCCCTTGCCTCTCTGGTGTTTTTTTTGTTCTATCACCACTAAACACCTCTTCTCCCCAGTTTCGTTTAAACGCATCCCCTTTTGTTTCTCCCCCTTATGTCGTTGTCACATTTTCAACCCATCAGTTAACACTTTTTTTGTCTCCTTTGTCTTCCATGTCCTGCCTCTCCCCCTCTAACATTCCTTAAAAACCTCTCCCTCCAAATAAGCCCCAGTTCTGACGAAGGGTTGTAGTCCCGAAACGTTGACTCATTTTCCCTTCTCCACGGATGCTGCCTGACCTGCTGAGTTTCCCCAGCAACTTCTGTTTTTGTTTCAGATTCCCAGCATCTGTAGTATTTTGTGTTTTAGTCTAACTTTTTCTTTCCTCTCCTGAAGGTTCCCTAGCACTACAAGCTCTCCATTGTCTTTCATCAAGCCCGTTGGTTATACGAGGCCTGGCACGCGATTGGAAAATGTACAAATACCCTGGGACTTATTTGCATTTTCTCCCTTCTTCAACCAATGCTTTTTGCTTATGCTGTTCTTTAAATGACCACATAGGGGTGTGCTTGAGTAGTTTTGAGTCAGGACTCGCTGATTTCTATTGTCTCCCTTCTTTTCCATCGGGAAGCACCTAAACCTCCTCTGGGCCCTCTCCCATGCATTTAGCTGAATGGAAGTCTAAATTAAACTTTAATATTAAAATTTAATATATAACTCATCAAGATCTCCTTGACCACTTTCCCCTCAGCTCTCGTGCTGTCTACATTTCATGCTCCCTCACTCCCTGCCAGGGCATCACATGGCAGATATGTTGATGTCCTGGAAGCAATGAAGGCAGGTCTTTTAACTATCATGGTGATTGATGTCTTTTACATCGAGACGCTCCTTAATGGAACTTTTAGGCATCAAAATGATTTTACAAATGCATATTTGAGTTAAATTCAATGCCAATTCTTCTAAGCTTCTGAAAGAAGAGATTGTGTTTCCAGCAAATTCTGCTGATTGATGTCAATTAATGAATTAATGATTGCTGACGGTTCCGTTTCTCCCCCAGGGTGGAAAATGTGAGGGCCAGCAAATGGGCCAACTTGTTAAAGTTCCATCTTGCCTTGGCTGGAGAGACCTGCTCGCTCAGTGTTTCATCTTGTCACAACAAGTTTCCTTACTCCACACACCTAATAATAATCCTTCGAATAAAGCAATAATAAATTGGTCATTTCAATCCATGACTGTTTGTAGGACACTGCTGTGCGCAATTGGCTGCCGCATTTCACCCACATATATGCAGTTAATTCACTTTCCAGTATATTCTGTGAAATGCTTTGAGATGTCTACAAATGCAACTATTATTATTATTACTTGGGGGACTTAGAATGTAGAATGTTTTTTCATCTATTTGAGGTACAAATTGATCATCTATATACAGTATTTACATTCTTAAATAATGGCAAGTAAAAACTTAAATGACTGCAAGTGTTTACCCTACCAAGGTCAGTGGGGTATAAGCTGAGCTATTCTTGGTTTATGTTAATGTGATGTATGACATCCTTATTCCTAAAAGGATACAGTAATTTGATCTAAAAAAAACCCTCCCATGACCTAATTTTCTTTTATTACAAGGAATCTCGAGCATGGCTGTGAAATTACTGATTGAAAACAACCATAGTTCCACTGTTGATTATCCTTCAACTGTTAAAAGATTTCAAGGTAACATATCAACCAATGTCAAAACATCCGTTCGTCTCCATTTATGAAGATTGTGGCAGTCATTTGAATTTTCTTTAAATGAACTGACCAACTCTGATTTCTCTGAGATTGGGAGATGTATTACTGACAAATTCTACTGCCTTTTATTCAACGTCACATCGATCAAAAGTGAAATGTTTTAATATAATCCAAATTGAATGATTAAATAACAGGATTTACATTTGCAACCAGTCAAAGCAGCAGTTGAAGTAGGTTGCCCATCTTACTGTGATTTATGGCCTTTGAATTAGTGACTCGGGTTTAAATGTTGCAAACAAGCACACAATATAAATCAGTTTAATTAAAGACTTTCCAGAATGTCCTTTTTTTTTAAAAAAAGAGAATCAGTTTTCTAAACCAGTGGGTTCTGCCTCCCTCCACCTTCTACCTAAATGACATGTTGCGAAAATATTCAGCCACCGAATGCTCTCATGTTTAACCTGGGGCCTTGCCAGGAGAGTGGACTCCTTACATATTTCCACATCTTGCAGCAGCAATGCCAAATAGAGACCTACAGTTCCTTAAATTCCAAAGATAATGGGATCTTTTTAAGAGGCAAACATGACAGTCAGTACCTCTTTAGCTCTCTTCGCCAACTCGCGTTGCAGTTTCTTTTTTTCAACTATGTCCTGCTGAATTCTTCTCTTTCTTTCTTCTTCCATTCTCTTCCTCTCTTCCTCTTGCCTTACCTTTTCCATTTCTGCAAACTTGCCTTTAACCGTACCTTTGAAGCCAGGAAAGCATAAGTACATAGGATCAATTCTATATTCAATGCAATGAATAAACACTGATGTTTGTGTTCTGCATTAGTTACCTGTCAGTTTAGGAACATAGGCTTTCTTCATTTGATCTGATTTGTTCTCATCTTCATCATCTGATGCAAGAAGTTCTCTAAGCTGAAATAATTAAATATGGAAAGGTTTAGCATCACTCTTTCCACAGGATTTAATTTAAACCATTTGTTTTATGATTAGTACCGTCCTGAAAAGAATCTCATTCAGATGAGAAAAGATTAGTTGACCTACATTATATAAAGCAAGCAGTTAAACCATTACATATGCCCATATTGTGAGCATCTACTGATTATCCAGATCACACTGAAAGTCCATCCCTTAATCCACTAGTACAAAAGGAATACTGTACTTCTATTTCTACATTTCAAATGGTTAAAGCAGGCATATAAGTGTGATGGTACCATAATTGTTACTTCATGCAATAAAAAGACGGAATCGAATAATAATTCTAACCAAGATGCAAAAATGTTGCAAGTCAAATGACAGGAAATTCAGGAGAAACCCAGCCATTTCACTTGGAAATTACAGAACCACAGCATGTGGAATGGATATGATGCAGCAATAGATCAGGATAATGTATCTAATGTCCAAATATGAAAGATCACAGTAACAAAATACAATAGACACTGGAAGATTCCATCTATTTCCACAACTCAGATGTTCATGTATATCACTGAGAAGATATATGCGTAATTTTATGGAACTCCCATATTGTGAATTTATAAACAGGAATAAAAGAACACAACATTAATAATTTAACTTATGAATTGAAGTGTTGCTGCACTTCAAAAGTTTCAGTTTCTTGATTGTTGACTGATAGCTGCAACCATGCCATATCCTCAAAACACTGAACTGCTGACAGCTAGAATGTCTGATTCGCAAGTAATTGTTGGTGGAACTGCATTTTTTCTCTATTTTTAATTATATCGACAATCTTGTCCAGAAATAAACGAACAAGTGACAAGGTTTAAAGGGTAGAATGATGTCTAGACTAAGTGACCTCTTGTTTTATCTTTGTCCATTCTTTCTCTCGCTTATACTGTTCATTTCTTCTTTTCTTTTCTTCTCGAGATCTCCTCTGGCTTCTCTCTTCCCGAGCCGTTTGCATAGCTTCGAACTTACTCTTAACATCACCCTTGCCAAGTTTCGGCACATATGATTTATGAACTGCTTTAGACGAAGAAAGAAGTATCTATTTGGGTTAAAGATAAAGAAAAGGAAAAGAAGAGAAATAAATGAAGAAAGTTGAAGGTGTTAAATGATGTGATAAGTATTAACCAGACAATAGATAATTTAGGGAATGAAACATTAAGATTCCACTTTTCCTATATTTAAACAAGGTATTACCATTTTAATGAAACATTCTTCATATTTTTGTTATATTTTCTTTGGAGGTTTACATTAAAATAATGCATTGTTTAGTATAACTATACAATTCCTCTCTCTCTGAAACAAAGACACAATATGTTTGGTCATTCCAAAAATTACTAGGTTCCTGTTTAATAATTGTTATGATTAAATATGTGTGTGTGTATTTGCATACTTTGGAAAAAAAACAGTAAAAGGAAAAAACTATGATTAGGATGATGTAAACATGCATCAAGAGACAAAACTGTTGATTAAGACAACCATGGTTGCAAGTGAATTGATAGTACAGCGTTACGTGAAATTATTCAAGAAACGTTACAAATGCTGCATTTATTTAAACATGCATTAGTGCTGAAAGAGTCATTATCTAATTTCCAGTTTATCAAATGTACACAATACATTGTTAGGGTCAACACAGAAGGAGTCATGTTGCTTCAAATGTTGCTTAGATCCTTCGAATAAAATGTCACATAAGTATCTGAAATCAACCCAATAATGTATTTATTGTTAAAAACAGAATTCACTTCAACAGCAAAAGGAAACATCAAGTCTGCTGTGCCAAAAGTTTGAGTTTTGTTTTGAAAACTTGTCGGAGCTTCAACGGGGAGTTCGAAAGATTGTAGAGACCTGATTTTCCTGGTCCCTTCTCCCCTATGAATAATAGGGACATTCATAGCTTTCAAGCCATCATTATTATGATCTTCTATTGTGTGTCATATGCTCAAGAGCATCATGAATTAAAGCACAACAAAATGGCAGGCAAGAGTTAGGGAAATTAATTTTAACAAACCTATTTCAGCTGTGCAAAGTGTTTCATCAGCAATGTACTGTATCTGCAATGTGGTACTGTATCTCTTAAAATACATTTTATTTTTTTGGAAGGAATTAAAGAGTGATACCTCCTGAATGGATTACTTTGGGTCCGTAGCTTGGACTCACCTCGGCTTTTTGTGCCACGTCGGTCATGATTGTTTTTCGTTTTTATTTAACCTGGTTTCAGAGTAATCGCCTCACACCTAAAAAAAAAAAGTATTACAAATTTTTCATTTCCAGTCACATTTAGCAATGTAAATATTAAGTCATTTATTATCTTTTTGAGCTCTTGATACTGTATAAGCAGTGATTAATAGTGAAAAACACTGAATCTTGCAAACCAAACACCCAGTTAAACCAGTTAAAAGATTTAAAAAGTGTCTGTTGACCTTGTGTATTTTTGCTTCAAACATTGATACGCGCACAGTTAAACAATACTGGTAAATAAAGAATGATAACTGGATGAAGATACTGAATCAGGCAAAACATAAACCTACAACTGTTCTGCTGGAAACTCCTAACCAGTTAGTCTTAGTGACATGCCCACATTTTTCACCAATGCTATCTGCAAAGCACTTGTAATATTTGTGGGCTATTTCTGAACGTTTAAAATATTATATTCACTGCTTCTACTAGCTATTAAACTTCAACTGTTAAAGTTAAGCGGACTGTAGCTGTTTTTTTAAGGAAATCTAACAGTTAGTGAAAGGTAGATAGTGTCTGTCTGCTGCTTCATATTGGTAGCATCTTTCTAACCAATAGATAATGAGATTTTTTTTATTCCTGCACATGAGAATATTTCAATGCCTTTTAAATCACTCCACTCTGATGATTGCTTTGTGGAATTACTCTTTGAACCTGAATCTTTTTGACAGATGTTTGGACAATGTTAAACAGTGCTCTCACAGGGAAAAAATTACTGAACCTGGCAACACAATTTCAACTTCCAATCCACAAAGGTCAAATTATTTGGGAGTTCTTGTATTCTAATGTTCTGCACTGCATTCTGCAGATTAATGCCATGTGAGTTGCTAATATTATGTACTGCCCTACCAGACTCATTTTTGTCCACAAAATACTATACAGTCAATTCACTTTACAATATATTCTACGAAGCCCTTTGAGACATTTCAACGACATAATAAAGCACTATATCAAATCAAAGGATTATTTTTATTATTATAATATGAAACATAGTTGTTATTTATTGAGGTATTGATTGCAAATAATCCTCGGACAACTGTCCTGACAAACTGTTGTTTCTCTCGGCTAACCTGACCTGTGGTTGCAACTTGTGCACAGAGCGGCTGAACACAACAGTGTTACAGTAACAAGGGTACCCATTATTATAGCATTAACCCCTAACTAGTAAAATAAATATCAAAATTAATAAATTGAACTCTATTAGTTCAACTTTCATCCTCTTAGTCTAACCCAGCCTATCTTTTCCAACCTTTTATTAACCTCTTGAAATGTTTTAAACCCTCGACTTTCCCATTTCTTTCCAGTTCGCACCGTGAATTTTGTTTGTGGGAATTCAAGTATTTTCTTTTAAAGTTTTCACTGTGTGAAACTGGACTTTAAAGCCAGGGCTTCCAATCAGTCAAACTCTGTCTCAGAGCAGCTCAATTTAAATGCAGAAAAATCCCAATAGCAATCAGGAGAGATGCCCCTTTCGTTCACGGGGACAAGTGAACTCACTGCTCAAACGGTTATGGTGCAAACTCCTCTTATTCCTTCTGTAGCTAATTTATACAACTGAGTCCACTAATTAGAATAGCAGAGCTCAGGTTGCTAATATTATACATGGCCTAAATCGTACCACACTCGTTCGGTTTGTAACTTGACCTGAAAATAGTTTTGCTGGGAGATTGCGTGCTAAATATTTAGCAGGATTTATCAGTCTATTATTTTGTTACTCTCTAATGAGTTAACTCCAATACGTTTTCAAACTATAAGTTGTTGAGATTCTCTGGTTAGTTAGAATGGCTGTACTACTCATGTCTCAGCAGGTATATACCTGTTCTAACAACTGAAAATTGTCTTGTCACAGCATCCTAAACAATTACACAATGCATTCCCTTTGTCTGGTAACAAGATTTTTGGAGAGTTAATAAAATCGTGTTTTAACTTTACCGATGTTACTTTTGAAATACCAGAATGAACAATGGCATTTTGGGCATTTCTAGGTTTGTCAGTATTAGCAATGAAACACTTTAAGGATGTAACATCATCTTCAAGCATCTTTCACTGCACCCCAGCAATCTAACCCACAGCCTCACTTGTCCACACCAATAAAACCAGTTTGAATTTCCACATCAGCCATGTCATTGACTGTTTTCTGTGTTGGCTATCTTCATGCCTGTTGCACATTTAGTCTCAAGTTATACCTAATTTAGTGCTTTTTGGACCTGTGGTCATTGGATGTTAGGTTGAGGCAGCCTAGATTCATATTAGGCCTATATGTAAGTTATATTTTTATGTTCTTTTGCTGAAGCTAAATTACTCCCAGCATTGAAAGAACATGGAGCAGTAATTTATACTTCAAGACATTAATCATTTTCAGAGGTCTACATATACTCAGCTTGAAGTAAGCACACAACACTGCAATAGTGTCCAGTTTATGATTTTATGAGAGAGAGATGATCACGAGATCTGCTACTAAGTGGTGTCAAAAACTACCCACTGAAAGTTCTGCATGGTTCAGGACCTTGGGATGACCCCCTGACGTGAAAGGCACTATACAAGGGCAATTTTGTTGTTGCTGTAGTAGAACCACTGAATGCTTTCAAAGGACCACGTGAGAGAGAATGAAAGCGAGACAGAAGTGTGAGTTACACTCTCACCACATTTATGCTCCACTGGATGTAAATCACAACTGCTCCTGAAACCACAATATCCAAGTGGTCCCCGGAGTGGGTTCCAGTGCCAAAAGTGCAGTGATTGGCTCATGTGCAGTATCAGCACCTTGGGACATCCTCCCCACATGAAAGGCGCTATATAAATTGTAATTTTGTTGTTGTTGTCAGGCAAAATCTTAAAGTACTGTTCTTCGGTATTTATTATCAATCACATTTTTTTTTAAACAATACAATACCTCTAAATGGTGCCTTCTGAGATATTTTCACTCAAGAGTCCTTACTTTGTCTCATCATTGCTCACAGCCCATTAATAATAATAATCCTTGCATTTGATATAGCAGTTTTCACATCTTATCGACGTCCCAGAATATACTGTAAAGTGAATTGACTGTATATTCATTGCCTGGGGTCATCAACACAAAGAAAAAGTAAATCCACTTTACAATACAGTATATCCTGTGAAGCTGATAAAAAAAAATCTCAACGATGTGAAAGGCTCTCTCATCAAATGCAGGGATTATTATTATTGTACTCTTTGCTCTCCTCTACATTGCTTCTAGGGCTTTCTAATGTCAAAGAATGCTTCAGCCACAGTGGCACATTGTTACCTCAAGGAGGATTTGTAGGAGACCAGGTCAATCTACAGATTATTTTAATATTGCAGAAATACTGTACAACTTTTTTTTTGCACTGAATTTTTTTCCGTCTTCAAAAATATTGCAGGTCGAAATTGAGTAAGATCTCTGAACCATAGCCCATCATACCCTCCGACCGCTCTCTAAGTGACTGCTAGCAACACAACAAACTATGGCTTCATGGCATTTTCCACATTAATCTCCAGTCACCGCACAGATTCATATCACAGGATCTCAAATGAGGTTTGGATGAAAAAGGTCCATCAGCCTCTTTGAACTCATCCTTCCAGAAGTCTCATTACACAATTAAGCTGTTTCTTTACGAGTTCAACACCTGGTCTCGATGGCCCTTCCCGAAAACTCGCTCCAGGCATTGATTACCCTCTGTACAGAAACAGATTCAGGCATTTGTCCTGAAGCCATAGCCCCTTTTACTGGGGCCTTATTGGGATTGGCCTTGGTGGCAGTGTCTCAATCTCATTTTTAACATCTTTCAGAGACCTCCTTTTTCGAGGCAGAAGAGCTGTTGTTTAACTCAGCATGTTGGAGAGCTAACACCTCTCACACAAAGGATCATCCTGGTTGCTCTCCTGTACGTTCCCTTCTTGGGGCCCCAACAACCAGAATTATCCACACTTCTCCAGGTGTGACCTGCCCAGAGCACTGTACACGTTCTGCGGATCTAAACTTCTGTCAAGAGTCCAGCATCTTGTTTAGTTTGGTTATTGCTGCTCACACTGTTTTGTCAATTAACACTCTTTCAGATCTCCCTGAGTGAGTTTTATCCCATGCATTTTCTATTCTTACTCCTTGTATATAATAGTACCCCATATTTATCTGTATTTGCCTGTGATTTTTTGCAGCCAATAATTATTATTGTTATTCCAGACAATTCAAGTCTGCTTTGCCTTGTCTGCCTCCTGATTCCAAACTCCCCTCTTAACTTGAAATCAAACCCATCTTTAACTACTTAGGACTGAGTCTGCAAATCCAGAACATTAATGTACATAGGGAACAATCTGGGTCCCAGTATGACTCCCGAGGCACCTCATTTACCCCCTTACCTATTTAAACCTCTCTTTCCCCATACGCTGCTCTCCCTGAAATTTAAACTTGATATCCAGTGACATCAGCTTCTGAAGTGCCTGTTGTAATTGATATCTGTACACAGCTCAGCACATTAACATTTACTTTTTGGAAACAAAAATGCAATTGCATGCATCATATGATTACCATGTTGTAATACATGAAACCAAAAACTAGTTATAAGTGGATGAACCTAACTAAGTGTGCTCATTGCTTGGATGTCCACCTGACGTGAAAGACGCAAAACAAATGCCATTTATTGTTGTTGCTTCCTTACTTGTCTTTTATCAGCTACTGTTCATCTAAAATATATATCACTATGAATTTCCAGAAAAGGTCATAATTTTAAACCAGATCTTATGGGTAGTTGTGAAATGGAATTCCATAATTCCCTTGCCATTTTTGTTCTGTCCTCCTTGCAGATCTGCCTGCCTGAAATAATTTAAAATCACCCATTTGGCATTGGTACAAAAAATCCCTTTTGATTTACAGTTGATTAGAAATCAATTTTGATTTGTTACAGCCTTCACATCCTTCAAGCAGTGCTAAAATATATAACTGCTAGAATTACATGAAACGTACTTATGATCTCCTGCATTTCAATTGTTCAAATATAAGCTAATCTATTGATAGATAACTTTATGGTGATGTTGATTGAAAATTTATTTCTAACATTATTTTAAGAATGGAAATAGGACATCGTATTGGCTGTTTTTCAATAGAGGTTGTATTCAGGATTCCAGTATCTACTTTATACTAAAACTGCTTTATGTTGCTCAGTCTTATAAATGGATTTGTGTCATTTTCAATTTTAGTTTAAATCCAAGTCTTTTTGTAACAGTTGACATTGTTTGATAATAGATTTTGGAATAGATGTTAATATGATTGTTCAATTGAAGAAACATTAATGAACATGAATAGGCCATTTGGCTCTTCAAGCATGTTCCAACCATTTTATTAAATCATGGCAGATCTTTTAATCCAATTTTCCCACCATATGTATATCAATGTATATTATATATTATAATTAACAACAACTTGGATTTATATACGCCACACCAGATGGCGTCTCAGAGTGCTTCACAATAATGGATTCCTGGGTCCAAGCCAGGGGGAGGGGGAAAAAGATGACCAAAAGCGCAGTCGAAAAGAAAGGTCTTTAGCATTCTTCAATATTGTTCACTTTTATCAGGGCTACAGATTTAAACTGATAGAAACTGTGTCCAGCAATGAAATGTCCCAAAACATACAGTCATTGCACTTTACAGTGTATCCTGACCTGCTACATGAAGGATGCTGAAGTTCTGGATGTTTTGCAAATCAACATCGCTTACACCACTCCCTCCACTCCCTACTTGAGTCCCTCCAGTCCCGTTTTCACTCTGCCCACAGCACAGAGCCTCAAATAACATCTTTTCTGTCTCTCTCTGACCAGGGCTCCCGCAGCATCCTTGTTTTCTTGGAACTCTCGGTTGAGTTCAACACAGTCAATCACGCCACCCTCCTCAACTGCTTCTGCACCACCGCTCCAGTTTAGTGGGGCTGCGCTTGCCAGGTTTCTTAATTAACTGCTATCACTTAGTCTCCGAAAACATTTTTTCCTCCCACCCCCATACCTGGCAGCTGGATCCTTGAAAAGCCTTTCTTTTCCTCATTTACATACTCCTTGGTGATGTCATCCGCACACGGGGGATAAAGTTAAACATGTAAGCACCAAAGTTACTCCCCCTCCAGCTGTGACTCCAGTTCTGTTTGTCTGACATCATGGCCTGGATGAGCACAAACTTCCTGTCGTTAAATGTTGACGTGACGGAAGCCATATTCCTTAACTCTCATCAATGTCTTCTCTCTTGCAGCCTTTGACCTCCTCAGTCTTGCTGGCCTTCCTGAATTTACTGAACCTGTGCATCAGATTTATTCTCAGCTGTCATTCCAACCCCACATCTGCTCCCTGACCAGGATTGCTTTCCTCCACCTTTGTCACATTGCCCACGTCTGACCCAATCTCACACTCAGTGTGGCTGAAACCCTCAGAAACATTTAACTCACCATCCGCCCCTGACTATTCCAATGCCCCCCTCACAACCCGCCCCAGCTTCACAATCCACAAAATCCAACTGATTCAGTACTCCAGCCCCTGTATAATCACCCGCTCTAAACTCTGCACCTCATCACACCAATCCATGCCAGGCTCCACTGGTTTCCTATCGCAGTACAGGTCCCGCTTCAAAGATCCTCACATTCGTGTACAAATCCCTTCACACCCTGGAACTTCCCTAACCCTAAACCTGCTGCCTCCCCACTCCACCGCCTCTGCTGGCTCTGACCTCCTGCTCGTCACTCGTACCCTCCACTCCACCATTGTCGGCCATGCTTTCAGACACCATGTCTCAAAACTTTAGAACTCTCGCCCTCATTCCCTCAACTTGTCCCACTTCTTCCCCATTTTCAGAACACGCCTGAAGATCTTCCTCTTCAACCATACTTACGGTCACCACCCACTCCCCCTGACTCGGTACCCGGCTCTGCCACTGTTAAACACTCCGAGACACTACCCCGGGTAAAAGACGCTCTATAAATACAAGTCGTTGTTATCAAATGTAAGGCTTAATAATATTAATATTATTATAAACAGGGAGATTCATTTATTCACTTTAACTTCAGTTTGCGTTTCCCTTTCTCTCAAACACCATTGTCCGATCTGCCCATAACCCAGTAGCCAAACAACTTATTTCCTTGGGTCTGCCAATACTTTGGCCAACCCAGGCACAATACATTTCCACACTCTTCCCAGTTGATACTGGGGACACTGATGGCACAACCGGTTATTTGGAGAGATGCTGTGTGCAAAACAAAAACCTGAGTGTGATCCTGACTCTGGTATTCCTGTCCTTGGGAAAAACTAACATTGACACTGGGGAGGGGAGAAAAAAAAGTCCCAGATTAAACTCCAGATTCAAACTCTGTGAGGTTAGGAAAGGTTCTTTCAAATCGAATTGTCAGATGGTCTGATCTTATTCCAAAATAAGTAAATTAAACGCTCCTCACCTCAGTCCAGTTACTAAAGCTGTTGTCCTTCCACGATTATTTTTGGGGGGTGGCTCATCTGATCCACACAAAGAGTGATACCATAATGTATTTAATGGCCGTTACACCGTTGGCTCATCTACTCCTGCATTTCGTTTAGTCTTATGTTACTTTAGTTTAGACTAATCGTGTTAACACAACCGACTCTGGCAAGAAAGTGAACAAAGAGGATTAAACCCATCCCTCCACCTCCCACCCACCCACCCACCCAACTCCAACCAGAAAATTGGGATTGAAGTAGCCCCGATGGGGGTAAAGCAGCTCGCATCACTAACTATTCTCGGGCGGTGTGAGACACGCAACCTTTAGCAATGAAATCTGGTGGCTTACTTTTTGTTTTAAACGTGGTGACCTTGGAAAAGAGAGGAAACTCGGCGTTTCAAACGTCGACTGCCTGTCGGTTGGTAATTTGTGAAAGGCAAAGCAAGGGCGAGAAGCTTCCCTTTGAGGTCGCAACCAAGAGCGTTGGCTTTGTGTGTGATTCGGTGAGAGAAAGGCATAAAGCGTTACAGTGGCTGAAGGAAGGAAGGAGGGGAGGGGAGCTATTAGCCTAGATCTGTAAATAGCCTGTGATGCCGGGGCTGCCAGAGACAGCTGCTGTCACATCTATTTCACGTGTCAGCCAAGGACTTTGGTGTTGTTAGACCAGAAGTTCTTGTACATATACACACACACACACAGCCACCCTCCCTCCCTCCCTCCCTCTCTCCCTCCCTGCCTCTGTTACCTTGTACATGTCCTCATTCGGGGGCAAAACTGAACCAAATCCAGTCAAACGACAAATCTGGAGCAACGTTCATCTCCAACCAAACACACACACACACACCGTTTGTAACATGAGGTCTCAACCTTAAACTGGTTCATGATGAACTTTGGCTTTGACACACACACACACACAAAAAAAAACTTTACATTATTCTACTATTTAAGAATTTACATTTTTTTAAAAGAAGAATCATTACCCACCACCTTCACTCCCCCTCCCAAGCTCTCTCTCTCTCTCTCTCTCTCTCCCCCCACCACCCCTCCCCACCCCTCCCCACCTCCCACTCCCCCGATTTTCTCATCGTAAATGGATCAAGCTCACCTTCTTCAGTGAGAGAGAAAGGACTCAGTGGCTTTTTATCCCTTTCTCTCACGGTGCAGCAGGCAGTGGGTAGTAAAAGGCGGAGGGGTAGACGGTAATCCAAACCTCCCTGGGCTAACTGACTGACTGACTGACTGATCAAGTAACTAACTAGCCTAGTAGCGGTGCTCACTCACTCACTCAGTCTCTGCCATGGACAGACTCAATGTCATTTGGGTAAGATTACGTCTCCACGCTGCAAGTTTCCATAAAAGTCCTGCCCGGCTTCACCGTCTACCGCATTCCTCACGATCCGGGGCAAGGCTTCAGCTGTTGCCTTCAACGTTTCCAAACACATGTTTCCACGTCTGTGTCTCTGGCTTCACCCCCTCCCCTCCCCTCCCTCTCTACCCACCCCCTCCCCTCCCTCCCTTTCTCCCTCCCACCCTCCCTCCTTCCTCACCCCTCGCGTCAATATTTTTCAATCACTGTCTGTGTCCTGTTACGCGTTAAACCGTTTGAGTTAATCCTCCTGATTAATATTCCCCCCCCCCACCCCCCACCCTCTCCCCCTCCCCCACTCCTCACCTCCCCTGAGCAATGAGGAGAGGAGAGGGGTGGGGGGGGGGGGGAATCCAAAAGCAAGTTTATTTCACCAATAACTGCAGGCAAGCGCTCATGCAATCTCTATACCTTATTAAAACAGATTTTTTTCCCCAAAAATTGACCCAAGAACAATCTCAAAAGCGCTTCACAGAGTGAATGTGTGGTGCGGACTGTGTATAAACATTTTTTTTTAACCTTTTCTATGCATATAATGTAATTTTGATCGATACAGCCTGACACAGCCCCCAGATTCTAATTGGAAGCAAATGTTATTTCTGAACACTAACCCAGTTATACAGAGAGAGCAGCGAGTGCAGCCGTTCGGGTTCGTCTTATTGGGACTAATTGTGTCATATTTATATCTGTAGGAGACATTGTCTGGGCAGGAAAATCATTTTGATCGTTCGTCTCGTCGCATGTGCTCTAGATGACACTGTTAACTGTACTGATCTGCACTGATTGGAACCAGATTTGAAGTTGCAGCTTCCCCCCCCCCCCCCCCCCACTTTCATCTTCTCATGTAAACCCCAAGCCAGCGATGTTGGATTGCACATTTCGAAATACTATTTAAGATTGGAGCTGTTGAAGCACGCCCTTTGGGTTACGGGTTACTGTAAGATTAACGTGTGTTTATTGTATAATTCCTAAACCTGTGTCATTGATATTTTAAATGAAAGCCATGACACAGTTGTGTCAATGAAATCTGAGATTTGTTTTCCAGGACTTTCACCTAGAATCACGATCCTCGGCTGTAGAACTGAGAGGCGGCTGTTCTCACCCGGGGTGCGTTTCTCTAACAAAATAAAAACGCATTTTTGTTCATTGGCTTCCCTTTTAATCGGGTCCCCTGGCGTTTGGACGCATTGCGCGAAATGTACAGTGAGTGCGTTATGATAATCTGGAGTTGCGTTTCTACAGCAGAATGAGAAGTTGAGTCGAACGTGCCATTGGATATGAGATGAATTTTCCACAAGTCACTGGTAATATCTTCACAACAAAAGACCCCAAACTCAGAGAGAAACTTGTCGTTGGACTGTCAGTCCCACCTAAGCTGAAAAATAGACTCTGTTTGGATAAAATTGCACGGTAGGGCACTCAAACACAGTGACACGGGGGTCAACATTTCAAAATGTTGAATATTTTTCGTTTAAATTTGAAACCCCACCAACCACAGATTCTAGAGCATAGCTAAACATGCCTCTTTCTCTGCCCTTATTGTGCATCTCTCAGCCCCACCTAAACACATTGGTTCCGTTTATATTGAGAAACTATTTTACGGTGCGACGTGTTGCTTCTTCTGCCCCAGAGACCCAGACGGCCTCTGACTTTGCTCATCGGTTTCTAATCTCAGCGTCTTGTCAGGAGAGACGAAGCAGAGGTTGAACGCAATGTTGTGTGGCGAGTCACTGCAAGCCATTCCTAACGGTTAAGAGCAGGCGAGGGCGTTGGTAACGGCCAGGGCTCAGGTCTCTCCTTCAGAGAGCACACATTGACACGGGAAGTGGGGAAGTCTCATCGTGAGAATCACATCGACAAATTGAAACATGGTGAACATCCCCTTTCTGCCTTTTGAGCCATTGCAGTATTTGAGGAGGTGTTTGAGGAGTGTTAATGATATCCTCGGGGATGCAAGCTTCCAAGAGTTTTTATGCCTCACCTTTATACAGGAGGAGAAATAGCATACACATTTCCTCTTTCCTTCCTCCAATATTCTTCCCTCCTGTGTACAGAAAGCTGCAGTACAGTTCTATATGTCCCGGTCACGCGTGCCAATCACTATTCTTCATGCATGCACCAAGACTGTGAGTATTCACAGGCTATTCACTCATTGGGAGCAGTAGTCCAATCCAAGGTTCTCCTCACCTGATACCACTGGATACATACTACAGTACAGCAAAAATCACTGGCAAGTAACCATTGGTACTTATTCGGGCCACTCTTTATTTCTGTGTCCCCACCCACACACAATAATGAATTGCCATTTCAATCCACGACTGTTTGTGCTGTGCGCAATCGGCTGCTGTGTTTCGCCCATAAATATACAGTCGATTCACTTTACAGTATATTCTGTGAAGCGCTTTGGCACGTCTAGAAGACGTGAAAAGCGCTATATCAAATGCAAGTCTTATTATTATTATTATGTTGTTAGCCCTGAGACAATCAATCTAAGTGTACTAATGCACCCTGGTGAAAATCAGCTATATTAGCACAAGTGGGAGCGAGAAACTACATGTATTGGACAAATAGGGCCAACATAGATGGTGGTTTCAACAACTGAATCAATGGAGGGAGTGCGTTCAGTACTTGATCTTTGGATTATTGTTTCTCTATCTGCTAGTAAATGATTCTGAGTAACTCCTTCCTTCAAGCGTTCACTATTCTGCTGATCAAAAAGGATGGAAGCTGAATTTCTTAATGATTGCAGAGATTTGGCATTTTCTTTGTCGACATAATCTATG
>JAAILG010000254.1:0-68419 GCA_012026655.1 Hydrolagus affinis
ATGGAAACTCTCTCCTCGTCGGCCTCCCCAGTTCCTCCATTCACAGGCTGCAGGTCATCCAAAACTCTGCAGCCCGTGTATTATCCCGCACCCGCCTCCGCGACCATATAACCCCCACCCTCGCCCGTCTCCACTGGCTCCCCATCCTCCAGAGGATCGAGTTCAAGATCCCCATCCTCACCTTCAAGGCTTTACATGGCCTTGCCCCGCCCTACTTAAAAACCAATCTACTCTCCCCCTACAAGCCCACCTGGACCCTCCGTTCAGCAGGACTTGGCCTGCTCCAAGCCCCCCGCCCGAACCGCCCCACCATTGGAGGCCGGGCCTTCAGCTTTTCTGCTCTGACCCTATGGAATTCCATCCCCCAATCCCTCCATCTCGTTTCTTCCCTTTCCTCTTTCAAGGCTGGTTTGAAGACTTTCCTCTTCGACCGTGCCTTTCGTTCCACCCCGAATTTTTCGACCTCCCCTACATGTTTCACCCCTTCCCAAACACTCCCCTCCCAGCTCGGGTCACACGCCTCCTGTACAGCGCCTTGGGACGTCCTCCCGACGTGAAAGGCGCTCTATAAGTGTAATTTGTTGTTGTTGTTGTTGTATTTTCCTCCATTTGGTATGTAGGTGCAATGTTTTCCCTTAGTCTTCCTTACTTCTACATAGGATAATCACAAGAAGAGTGAAAGGAACTCTTGGGATGATTTGTCCTCATACAGTTGAGATGTTGAATGCCGTGCCAGATAAGCAGAGTCCATAGTGGGTTTCAAGACACAAGTCAGCAGGCAGGTGGTAGATAAAGACTTGAAAGGATTGGCCAATGCGATTGAATGGACACTGAGAACCAGTGTGATGGGCTAAATGGCCTGCTTTCTATGCTGTAAATTTCTACAATTCTATGATTCTGCTTATAAATAATGCTAATCTAATGTTAAAAGTGTAATTTAATTTGACGTGTTTGATGTCAAATTATGTACACTTTAAAACAAGTTTTTTTTTAATGTTCCTGTGGAGACCTACAGAAAGCTTATGAGTTCATTAGTTGTGCAATCATGGTACTGACAATTAGAATTAATGTCATCAGAGGGAGAGAACACCCTAGCCTATTATGAAATTATTACTTCAAAGGGGTGAAGTCATGCAAATCACAAAAAGTATTATCTCAAATCTTTTTAGATGATTAGAAGGGAATTCATTGTGTGGTATATATTATAAACTAACTTTTAATCACACATTGCATGGTTCTTTATGTTGTGGTTGGAGGCCTGAAAGCTATTTTTAATAGAACACTGTTACTGTAACTGATTAGTGCATTAGATATTTCTTCAATTAACCCTGATGTTGATTGGCTATTTTTGATCAACCTCCGTTTGAAAGTAAAGGTGGTCAGTTTCTAAACTTTGGCATATTATCTTATAATTTATTCAGGGTATTATCCTTGCTCAGTTATTAGCAGTCTCGTCTCTGAGTGAAAGGTTGTGGGTCAAAGACATCGTCAGGACTTTATGCTTATATTCCAGAGTAACACTCCCATGTAGTGCTGGGGGTATGCTGGCTTGTTGGACAAGACAGATAAGACATTAAACCAAAATAATTCTGCCTGTTCAGGTGGACATTGAAGATCAAATGACACTGATTGTAAAGAGATGATTTCTCAGGTGTCGTGGTGAACAATATCTCAATTGTTTTTTTTAAAAAAAGGAATTCACTTCTAGTCTGTTCATGGGACATTGCTATGCACAAATTTGTGGTCATGTCCACTTATATTTTACCATAAGCGCTTTGAGATATTCGCAATTTGATATGGCACAGTATATAATACACGGGTCACTATTATTAATCTCTCCAACTGACAGAAACCATGAAGTCTTTTAAAGTGTCACTAAGAAAGCAAGAACTCTAGAGCACTGCATGAATTCCATTTAGTAACGGAAAGAAAGTGACTTTATTTAGATTCTGTGATGTTTTAAGAAATGGAAACAAACAGCTGATAAAAATAAACTGGGTCAATTCTACATTATTTCTTAGCAACAAATTACATTAGTGTGTCACCTCTGTCTTAGAAAGCTGTGGGTCCAAGCCCCATGTCAGGACATTGGAACTCATATATTTTATGGTGACACTCTAATGAATTGTTGGGATGTGCTGTATTGTAGGAGGTACAATCTGTCCAGGGGCATTAAAGATCCCAAGATACTATTAGTAGAAGGCAGTTTTTCACGGTGTCCTGGCAACAAGCTCAAAATAAAATTTGTCACTCACTCCATAGCTGTTTGCCAGTAATTGCACTGTGCATATTGGCTGCGGTGTTTGCCCACAAAATATACAGTCACACACTTTCCAATAAATCCTGTGAAACACTTTTAGAGTCTCGACAATGTGATAAAGCGCTGTAAAAAATACAATAATTATTATTACATTTATATAGTACCTTTCAATTCAGGAGGTTATCTCAAAGCAGTTCAGATAATTAACTGGTTCAGGGTTCCTGAGCTGGGGAAGGGGAGCAATTTTCTAATTAATGAATCCAAAAATGAACTCCCTGTGGTACCTGTAAGTATGTCATGTACAGCACACTAACTAGAAGGAGCCCCGCTCCTAAAGTAGCTTGAATTGGAGCAAAATTAACAAGTCTGTGCCATCAATTGAAAAAAAAACCACAGTAAAATTTATCCCCTTGATTTTTAAATATACATCACTGAACATCTGTTGAATGATGAAAGCTCACCTGCTCCGCCCTACCATCACATGTTAAATTCATTACATCACTGTCTGGAATTCTCTCCCCAAATCCTTTTGACTTCCACCCAGCTTTCAAAACCCATCTAAAAACTTATCTCTTCGATTATTTCTTCAGCTAGCCCTTCATCAGGTCAATGTAGGCCAAAGGCTTCCCTTCCTGCAGCTGCTTTCCTTTTAGAGAAAGGCAATGTAAACCAGTCTTGACTAGCAGTGAAGAAGTTCATTAGCTGCCATTTTCAAATGTGTCTAGACAGGAGGAAAATTCTGTGGAACTGTGCCCAGATATTGGTAAACTTTTGTTGGCAATGTGTCCAGACAGGGGGAAAATATTGTGGAATTGTACCAAGACATGGGTAAAATACAATAGATCTGTGCCCAGATGGAGAAAATATTGTGATGTGCCCAGACAAGAGGAAGATACTGATACTGAGGATATATACCTTGTCACGGGGAAAAAGTGGTGGATTTGTGCCCAGATCTGGTGACATGCTATGCGGAAAGCCATGTTTATCATTTAATGTGTTTACTCACTTGCATTACATTTTTGTTATTTAGTTGATGTAACCACAGGCACAAGGAAAAATCAAGTTCTCAGGCACCTCCTAACATATGGTTAAAGAGTGGCTTTGGCAGAGCGCTGAGAGTAGGTTTCCTGCCCAGACTGTTGATCACAATATGGTATTTAAGTTGAAGAAATTAAAGGGAAATGGAATTCCTTTCCCCTGTGCTGGGCATCGGCACCTTGGGACATCCTTCCAATATGAAAGGCACTCAGTAAATGTAATTTGTTGTTGTTGTTGTTGGATATTGTTGTTTCCTTTACCTCAGTGTCGCACTTTGCCCCAGCGCTGCTCCGTACTGTCTCCCCATTATAGGAGAGTAAACCAGAACTGTAAGACGAGCCATGCTGTGGTGCAGAGGCAGCGTCATGGTTACCAGGCAGCCCAGAGCAACAATTCTGGCTAGGAGTTTTCACTCACCCTCTCTCCAGATCCAGCCAGGTGAAGGTAGCCTCAGCATTGCTTCACTCCTCGCCATCACACAGCTCCTCTTCATCTTTATTTTCCTTTATATCCCAGGCAAGGAGGCAATAAATTTGTCTTGCAACTACTTTTTTTTAACCTCAAGAGAGACCCTGTAAGTACTGGTTATTTATTTCTTATAATGCTTACTCCTACCCCCACCACTATCTCTCTCGAATTAGTGTTAAAAATTATTGTTACGTCGTGAAAATTAGTAAATTTAACACTGCTTCATGATTAAATTGCATTGTTACAGCCACAAGTGGGCATTTGACAAAATGTCCTAAGGAATGACAACTGAAGAATAGTCAGACAATGAACACAATGTACCCTGATATTTTAAATAACTATACATATATGGAGCTCTCAGTGTTTTATTTGGACACCCTTAAACATGGTGATGGGTTTATGTATGTGTTAGATACCCACTGACCAAAAGCAATGATTTAAAAATGGTTAAACTGTCCATTAGACAATACTTTATTCCAAATTCACTGAATATGTTATGCCTGCATATTCTTGTGCTTGTTTACACAGCACTTAGAGGTTTGTGGAGGCTTAATTTTTTGTGTTTTGTTTCCTAATTTAGAACAGTTGAATTGAACTTTAAAAGCTAAAGTTTCAATGCCTAAAAACTAAAAAAAACTGGAGCCCTGCAGTTCAGTGGTTGGAGCACTTGCCTCGCAAATGAGAGACCTGGGTTGTATTCCTGACAGGGCAAAATGGAGGGCAAGTTTCCTTGCTCCAAATACCTGTTTATCTAGCAGTAAGTAGGAACCCATTTGTTAATCGATTTGTGGAACACTTTTCTGGGGACAATAATCTCTAAAAAAAAGCAATAATAATTTTTCACTCAATCCACGACTGTTTGTGGGATACTGCTGTGCATAATTAGGTGAGCATCCCAACCATGTGGAGCTCTTGCAGCTCAGTGGGTAGAGCACTCACCTTACAAGCGTGAGACCTGTGTTCAAATCCAGGCAGATCAGATCCAGGCAGGGTGTCCAAAGGCGAAACCTTGGGCAAGTTTCCTTACTCCATATGTCTAATAATAATCCGTCTGAAAAAGAACACAATAATAAAAAATTGGTCACTTTCAATCTACGACTGTTTGTGGGACACTGCTGTGCACAATTGGCTGCTTCATTTTGTCCACAAATATACAGTTAATTCACTTTACAGTATATTCTGTGAAGCACTTTGAGACTTCGATAAGATGAGAAAAGCTCTATATCAAATGCAAGGATTATATTATTATTATTATTGGCTGCCATGTTTCTCCTCCAAATATACAGTCAATTCACTTTACAGTAAATTCTGTGAAGCCCTTAGAGATAACTAGAAGATGTGAAAAGTGCTATATCAAATCTAATGCAAGGATTATTATTACAAAATTTCTACTGAAAAAGAAGTGAGAATAATTTATGCACAAAATCAGAAGGCTTCAAACAGTTATTGTCTTAAAGGTGTTAAAATAAGCATGGCTCTCCATTGTCTAAATGACTCAAGGACACTGTAGGGAGTTGGTTTCAATCTTGGATGGTATACTCTATTATTCTAAAAAACATTTGCTTAGTTTTCTACATCCATCATTACACTAATTCTCATTATTTTCCAGATAAGTGAAGCTGTTTTCCTGTAGGAGTTAAGACAGTTTTCTTTCTATAACAACAAGACTATTTAAATTGAATTTCAAATTTTTTAATAACGATTTGCATTTATACAGCACCCGTCATGCAGGGTAACATCTCAAAGTGTCATCTCAATGACATAGCTTGATGCTGAGCCAGAGAGAGAGGGGAGGTGACCATAGGCATGGATGAAGAGGAAGGTCTTCAAGTACGATCTGATGATAGGTACAGATGATGGCAAGGCGAAAGGATTGAGGCAGAGAGAACCATTGTCCCATTGTTTTCTAAACGTATTTGAAACAATGTGTAAGCACTGTGAATTTTGCTTGAAAACTGTGATACAGTTAAATTTAATACTTCAAACTAAAGTTACATTGTTATTTTTTAAACTGTTTGATATGAGGAATTCGTCTTTCAAACACAAGTTACCAAAGCAATAAACACATGTGTACATGCTATGTCAAAACAATATTATATTTATAGAAATTGAATAAATAATAATAATATATAACATTACAATGGAAACAGCATAGCACTGTTTCTGCTGCAGTGCACACTTTCTCTAGCAGTGATGTGGTTGAATAGAGTTAAACACAGAGTCGTCTTTTAATATCCTTCATCCATTGGGTTTCTAATGAGGCTTTGACCCGTTGCAAGATCTTTGTGTTGTAAATTTGGTAACAGAATGCCCTTCTCTCTCAAATCCATTATAGCCTAAAACAAACACAATACTTTGCTATACAGTAGTAATTTATTCATGATACCTAGACTCTTTGAAATAGTCTATTATGGAAGCAAAGACCATGACAAAATTTAAAAAGGGATTGGATAACTATTTGAAGAGAAATAAAAGAGGGTATGAGTAAAGATTGATATGAGTAAAAATTATTGAGATTAGAGTTTCCAACTCCAGTTGAAGAGCTGGCACGAGCACAGGTTCAATGGACTGCATAGTCTCCTTCCACGTGGTAACAAGATTCTAAACGATGTACAGGTATTTGATCCATTCTTGATAATATGGGAAAATCTTGATCATCTGGGAAAGGTTTGTGAATCTTAATTATTTTTTCTTGATTTGTTCAAGTCATGTTTGATTCACATGACAAATGTTAAAATACAAATACTGTAATTTTATTTTATCCATCCCCCAGAGGATCAAATTCAAGATCTTCGTCCTCACTTTCAAGGCCATTCACGGCCTTGCCCGCTTCTATCTCTCCATCATGCTGTCTCCCTATGAACCTGCCCGCCCCCTCTGCTCCATGTCCCATGACCGACATGCCTTACCATCTGTGGGCGAGCTTTCAACCTCTCTGCCTCCACACTCCGGAATTCCATCCCACAATCCCTTCTTCTTTCTTCCTCTCTTGCCTCCTTCAAGGCCGGTCTCAAGACCCTCCTCTTCGATCATGCCTTCTGCTGCCCTCCTAAACTCTCTCCCTCCCCTACTAACACTCTCCCTGCCCTCCCCTCTATCCTGACCCTTGCTCGAGTCCCGACATGACTGTTCAGTGACTTGGAACGTCCTTCTGACGTGAAAGGTACTGTATAAATATAATTTTGTTGTTTCTGCTGTTGTTGTTACTGTTATTAGTTCATCCACTAGAATTGTGCTCTAATCTTAATTTGCTGCTATTTCATTTTTTTAAATTGTCAATAACAATTATAATTCTGTACTGTAATACGCATTTAGAATAATGTGGATTCTATTGCCTTTCACATAAAAAATTAATGTTTTGGAGTGCTTTACAAAACATCATTGATTAAACAATGAATAATATCAATAAATAATTTTAGATAGTCAAAAGCAGCAACAAATCTTCTTCAACTGTGGAATGATTAGCCAATTGATTTGAGTTTTGGATACATTTAGATTAAGAGGGGAATTAAGTATAAAATGTAAACCTAACCAAAGTATAAAGGATAGTGGGGAGAAATTATCCACTTTTATCTGAAAAAAGCCCACCTGAATCATAAAAGAGTTGGAATCTAAATTGACACCACAAACAAGAGTGGGAGTGATCATCAAATAATACAATTATATATAATATTCAGTACTGTTATGTAAGCAAACACAACAGCGAATAGGCTCAGGCAATATTAAACAATTGAAATAGAATAATAAGAAAACAGAATAAAATGAGAAAGGAAAGAAGTAAAATGTGGGTTAAGTAAATATGTGGAAAAATAAAATGATGTATAGCAAAGGCCCCAATTTTTTTTAAAAAAAACGTTGGTAATAGGAATAGCCAAAAATGTATGTCATAATCAATATAATATTGGTAGCATGGCTGAAAGTCCTTGAATTGTATTGGTGCCTATTCTATACAGACCCTATTTAAACAAATGTCATAAGGAAATAAAGCAAGTTATTAAGGTTGAAATGGCAAGGCAAATCTTCATTATTTATATTATTGGGTTGCTGGAAATTAAGACATTTGGATTTAAAAAATTGTAACCACCCATTGTTAAAGTCAGGATACTGTACTAATAAGGAAGAGAAATTTAGTGACTATTCTGGATTTTAGATATTCTGCTCTGGCATCCTCACCTGGGATGCTTGATGTTGACAAGTAATGACTCACAGAATTACATTTGTTTTACAAGGGACATGACCCAGTTCATTAAAATACTGAAATGCAAGGTAATAAGGCAGTAATTTTATTTAAAATGTGTGATCAGAGGACTGGAAGTCAAGAATGGCAAATTAACAAGCCACAATTAACATTTAGAGATTAGAAGAATGACTTTCCCCCAAATAAAATGGTGGAAATATGCAATAGTTTTACTACAAAATTCAGTGATGCTCATAAATCAAATAATTCTTTTTAAAAAGGAGTTGGATAAATATGTGATTACTAAGAAGATTGAGGAGTTATATGGATATATACAGCATAGATGTTAAATAGATGGAGCACTATTTCTCGGGTTGGTGGAAATAGATCTGCAATACAAGTTGCCTTGATTAAATAATGTATAAAGTCATGTACCATTGATATCCTGGGGTTTTATACGATTACCGTCATGAATCAGGGAGAACATTTTGCAGTTTTATCTTCTTGGAAGTTTTACATGTCATTATTTACCTATTAAGAGATAAATATTTTGGGACATCCAAAAGATGGTACAAAGCAGAAGCAATATGGTCAATGGGTCAATTAATTTTATTTTCATACTGACTCCATGTTTATGACTTTTAGGATCTGTTTCAATTAAATGTATATTAATTTGGATGTATAGATTTGAAAAAGACAAATTCCCTCATAAATTTTATGGAAATATGTTCCCTGAAATGGATAACATCCCATTTAAGTGTACATTTTTTCAATTTGTAATGCACACTTTAAAAAGCAAACTGCAATGGCTCTTTCATACCTTTAGAAAAGCTAATCTATTAAACTGCCTCATTTAGGTGAACAATTAGCACCTCATTATTCAGTGTCTGCCAACCCTGAGTCTTGCTGGTGTAATTGTCATATTTCCAACTCTTTTGTGCTGCGGCTCCAGTGGCCTGGGCTAAGACACGACACTGGAGGCACTGGCAGTTTATCTACCACCTGCCGTTTTGATATTGTCTTTGCATCTCGAGAGTGGGTTGTGAACAGTTGTTTGCAGCAAACTAATCGTTTTTTTTACCGGCACAAACATTTGATAAAATCATGTAAATTACATGGTGGTGGTAACTAATAATAATAGTCCGTAGTTTTGGTATAGCACCTTTCACCTCAGGAGGACTTTGTGAAGGGCTTCACAGGACATGCTGTGAAGTGCAGTCTGTGTATGTTTTTTGGTGGGCAAACAGCCAGGAAGTGAACAGACAATAACCAAATTACATTTGTATAGCACCTTTCACATCATGAGGACGTCCCAAGCAGGCCCTCTCAGAGGTTCAGCGAGGCCCGGGCCAATTCCAACTTTTGAGGCCCCTGGCCATAAAAAAAATTATGATTAAATTCAAAACCTCACCATATTTAATAACTGCAATATTAGGAAATTATAATTAAAAATTAGTTTTTTTAAACAAACCTAATAAAAACATGTAAAAATGTTTCAAAAAATTAACAAGTGTCTAAATTTGAGGCCCCTCCTTTGAGTTTGAGGCCAAGGCCAAATACCTTCCTGGCCTCCCCTCTGATTGGCCCTGGTCCCAAGGGACAAAATTATTTTGGGGATTGTTGGCTAGGACACAGGGATAAACTCTCTTCTGTCTTTGAATAGTGCGATGGGTTCCTTAATGTTCATCTGAACATGCAGATAAGAGGGGACGGGTGGTGGGGCCAGTGATGGTGTTGTGATGCAGTAGTCAGGTGGTTGATGTGTGGATAGGCTTTGGCAAATTCCTCCTAGGGCTGTCCAGGAGGATACAGGTGGATCGCCTTGCAATTTTTCTCCCCCAGGAACTCAGAAAGGTGATATTTCTGTATTCAGAAATATGGAGTAAAACATCGTTGAAGTACCACCCTGGATAATCTGCAGGAATTGCAACTTTACAACATGTATAAACTTTTTACAGGAAGAAAATAAAATGCAAAATTACAACTAAATACTTGCCACATGTATTGTGGTTAATTTTATTTTACAGGTATGCTTGATTATTGCAAAGAAATGGCTCAATCTAGAAATTATTAAACACTGTTGAAATGGAAGAAGAAACCAACTATCAGCAGGTAAGCGGATACATGGATTGATTTTATTGCAAAACAAGTGATATGGCTTATTTCCATACATTTTCAGCCCTGGTGGTACAGTATTAGCATGGATGATTTCCACTGATGGTGTAGACTTGTGGGATGAAACTCCTGTTGGTGTTACATGAAGTACTTTTGAGACTCTGTTATTCCAATGGGGGAAATCCCATTTGAAGCAAATATCACTAAAGGCTCTATGAATAATGCCAATTGCAATTGCACCCAAGAGAGTGGGTGATTTCTTATATGATTCCTTGTTGATCAAAATATCATAATGCAGCTGTCCCTCAATCACAAGGATAACAAGTCCTGTTCAGTGGACGTACGGCTATGGAATGCCAAAATTCTCCCCGGGAAGGAGTTGAGTGGGATCGCCTTGGAGCTGGACTTGCAAGGATTATTAAAGTGACCTGTTTGATAAAAGAATGTCATAATTGAGTAAGCCCTATGCTCTGCCAAGAAAGGTAGTAGAAACAGAATCCATTGTGGGTTTATAGAATTGCAGGCTTGGAAGGGCGTGAGGATAGGGTAGGGCAGTGAGATTGAAAGAACATTTTGCTCTGAGAGCCAGTGCAGACTGAATGCCCTCTTTCTGCAATGTAAACTTCTATGATTCTAGCAAGCACAGGCAGGAAAATAACAAAGGTACTGCATTTGAAACTGGAACCAATACAAATTTGGTTCCAGGTAGAGAAATATTTCAGTTATGAATTATGGGAAATGACATAGCTTGGTGCTCTTTTTGATTCTAAATTTGTTTCACACGAATAGACCTTCAATAGATGAAGGTCTATTGAAAACTGAAATAGTACGCCTAAATATTTAAATGTAGTTTAAGTAATTCCTTCTATGGCACACAATAATTCTAACAGCAAAACCACACTTACATTATTTGCAATGAATCGCTTTCATCCAGACCTGAGCATTGCTTTTTGTGTGTACAAAGCAGTAAGTATTCAGATCTCCTCTTACACCATCAAGCAGTGATTAATATAATCAGAAACTAGTGGTATATGATGTGATGGTACTGATCACAAAAATTGTACATTGTGCCTGTGGAGAGTGCTGACTTTGAGAAGTTTGCATATTTGTCTACAACAACAAAATTACACTTTTATAGCGTCTTTCAAGTAGGAAGGACATCCCAACTTGGGACGGCCTATTTTATGATTTGAATCTTAAACTGTTCACTATGAGATCTAATTGCACGGGGGGAATTTTTGCCTGAGAGAGATCAATCATTAACCCTGCTGTAATGTGCCTTTGAAGCGCTCTGAAATGCCGTCCGGCATGGAGGGTGCTATATAAATCAAAGTTTTTGTTGTTGTTATTATTGTATCCATTCGCATGGCTCTCATCTCCTCCACCTTTTCGGTCTGCCCCTAAAACTCTCCAAACCTGTGCACAACCTTGGCATCAGGTTTAATCCCCCAACTGTCCTTCCTCCCTCACATCTGGTCCCTTGCCAGCACCGCCTTCTTCCACCTCTGACGGATTGCCCGTCTCCACCAATATCTCACCCCAAAAGCCGCTGAAACCCTGGTCCAGTCTTTGTCACCTCTCGACTGGACTACTCAAATGCCCTTCTCGCCGTTCTCCCCTCCTCCACAATCCACAGAGTCCAGCTCATTCGGAACTCTGCCGCCCGTGTTCTCACCCACACCAAACTTCGCTCCTCCATTACCCCAGTCCTTTCCAGAATTCACTGGCTCCCTATCCCAGAGAGAATTGACTTCAAGATCCTCACCCTTGTCTTCAAATCCCTCCACTCCTCTGCTCCCCGCAACCTCTCTGACCTCTCTCCTCAAACCAGCACCCGTTGCCTTCGCTCCACTGGGTCTGGCCTCCTCCATGTCCCCCGAATCCTCCACTCCTTCCTCAGCGGCCGTGCCTTTAGCCACTATGCCCCGAGGCTCTGGAATTCCCTTCTTCACTACCTTCGCCTCACTCGCTCTCTTCTCAACTTCAGGCCCCAGCTGAAGACGTTTCTCTTTGACCGTGCCTTTGGTCACCTTCCTCCCCCTGCCCCTGGTTCGGTCTTGGGATCCGCTATTGTGAAGCGTTCTTAGACGCCATCCAGCGTGGAGGGTGCTATATAAATTGAAGTTGTTGTTGTTGATAAGTCTGACACATGGAGTAAAGGAACAAGAAGAATTGTGGTTGTTTGTATGCTCTGATCATGGGACCACTTCTGCTACATATACACATGTTTCAACCTTTGACCTTGCCAGCTCTGTAAAGCCCAATGGGTGCCCTGTAGCAGTGCTAACTGCTCCTATCACTGACATGTTGGAACAGTACCTGCCCCATGAGACATACATCCAATGGCATATTCCTGTGTGTACCACCAATGGCAAGTTAATTAACATGCTGAAGCTAATTTTAGCCTTAGAACTTACTTAGGGGTTAATCCATGCTTTAACGTGAATTCTGTTAAAGGTACAGTATAATAATTCAGTGTTGGATTGATGAACTGAAATGTGCAGGAAGACATATTTTTAGATTTATGAAAGGCATGCAATTTCATGATGCACATATAATAATAATCCTTGTATTTGATACAGCACCTTATCACATTGTCGAGATGTCTCCAAGCACTTCACAGGATTTTACTATGAAGTGTTGTGACTGTGTATTTGTAGACAAATAAAGTAGCCAATTTAAGTACACCAATGTCACGCAGTTATCCATTAAGTGAATGAACAATTTTATTTGGGGGATTATAGGCCTGGACAAAGGGGCAAACTCCCTTTTCTTTTTCAAATGGTGTTATGAGATTTGTAAAGTCCACCCAAACAAGCAAATAGGATCTTTGTTTAACATCCGAACCAAAGGATGATACCTCAGACAATGCAATACACCCCCAGCATCGCATCGGAGTGTCAACTTAGTCTAAATTCAAAATCCCAATGTGGGGCTTGAAGCCACAAACTTCTGACTCAGAGACAAGAGTGCTATCAACTGAGCCAGGCTGATAGCTATGTTCAAGTTTCATTAATGTTAAAGTGCTATAGGTTCAGCATCTCGCTTACTAAAGCATTATTACTTTTTTTATATACATATTCTCACTTCTGAAATCCTGGGTTTATTGCTGATTCCGCTGATTCTGACAACACTGTTACCTTGTCAAAATGGTAATTCTTCATGTGTACATCTATATTGGGACTGATAGGCTGCGTGTGACAATGAGATTCTGGTTGATATTTCATCCCTTCTTCTCTATTCAGTGGTATAAGGCCAGTGGTAACTTCTTCAACTGCTACTCCTTGCTAACTCAACACAGACAGAACATAATGATAACAACAAATAACAATCCTTGTTATTTGATAAAGTGCCTTTCGCAACAAGAGAATGTTTCAAAATGCTTCACAGGATAGATTGTTACGTGCAGCGGCTGTGGCTGGGTGGGAGTCAATTTACACAGGCAATATCCAACAAACAGTCATGAAGTAAAAGTCCAATTTTATTTGAGAGTTTGTTGAGGAAAAACTTACTTCTTCTCTGTTCCGCTGACAGGACCTTCCGAAGGGTCTCAAGTAAAGAACTGCAACTCAACCGATGCAGTTCACTCCCTGCAATGCATTGGAGTGTCATTTTCGAAAATATGAGCTCAAATTCCTAATATTGGGTTTGAACCTGGAATCTTTTGATTTAGAGGCGAGAATGCTACCAACTAGTATTCAGTTGGCTGAATTAATTAAACAGAGTGTTTAAAACAAAACTCTATATTTACAATTAATAGATCAAGCACATGTATAAGAACAACAATGGAAAAAATACAGACTCACCACCCACTCTTGAATATTGACTTCTAAATATAATACCTTTTAAAGGGGCTTCTAATAGGGTGACCATATTTTGTAAACCAAATTCAGGACATGTATAATAAGCGTGAACTTTCCACAATTCCTAATGCTGGCAGTGCTAGAGCAGCTTGTTGTATTAATGGCTGTGTTTCTCTGATGAGTGTATCTGTTTTCCAATTTTATTGGTTTGCTCAGTTTGTTGCTGAACGCAAGACAGAGCAAAGGACAGGATACATCATCGGAAATAGGGAACATTTGCTCACTCTACCTCTAACTACTCCCAGCACACTTCCATTCCTCTCTCCTGACCCCTTCCCTGATTTCCCCACTGTTGAAGGAGACTTTGGAATGTCATAAGCTGATGTTATAGCAGGGTGGCACTGATATTCCCTGCTAATGATAGGATTTGCTGTCTCCTGCGACCCTCAGAGATGGTGTGCAGAACCAACTATGCTGTCAATAGTGAAACAAAAACTAAAGTTGCTGGGGAAACTCAGCAGGTCAGGCAGCATCCATGGAGAAAGGAAAAAGAGTCAACGTTTCGGATCTACAACCCTTCGTCAGAACAAGCCCCAGTTCTGACGAAGGGTTGTAGACCCGAAAGGTTGACTCTTTTTCCTTTCCCCATGGATGCTGCCTGACCTGCTGAGTTTCTCCAGCAACTTTTGTTTTTGTTTCAGATTCCCAGCGTCTGTAGTATTTTGTGTTTTGTGTACGCTGTCAATAGTTGCTAGTTGAACTTACTGACTATACCAGCATCTTGGAATGCTTTCCCAAGACGAAAAGCGCTATACAAATGTAGTAATAATAATGATAATAATCCTTGCATTTGATATAGCGCTTTTCACATCTTATCGACTTCCCAAAGCGCTTCACAGAATATACTGTAAAGTGAATTGACTGTATATTTGTGGGCGAATCGCAGCAGCCAATTGCCCACAAACAGTCATGGATTGAAATGACCAATTTTATTATTGTGGTTTTTTGGACGGATTATTAATAGGCATGTGGAGTAAGAAAACTTGCCCAAGGTTTCGCCCTGACCTGCCCGGATTCGAACACAGGTCTCCCCAGCTTGCAAGACAAATGCTCTAACCACTAAGCCACAGCAGCTCCACCTGTAATATTGTATTGGATACCAGAATGGAAATTACATGTTGTCAAAAGCTAGAACAGTATACCCACAACAAAAAAATCGAGTCCTTATGTAATATTAAATATTCTGTAATAAATATAGTGGCCATTTTGGTTTCAAATTTAAATGAAATACTATTGAGCCTTTATGAGGTGATTTGGTGCAATATTAAAGCAGGGGGGTTGCAAATGTATGTGTACACATATACAACCAAAGTTTGTAAACACTTCTGAATTATTATTGCTTGTTTTTTTTAAGTTTGACCAAAATGCTGCAATCCATACCAAATATTTATAAATAATATAGGTTGGTTCACTGTTCCTCTAACCTAGCTTGGCCAAGTTACATTAGAAACATTATAAAAGGAGCAAAGGTGCAGGTAACCATGTGTTTTGGTCGTCCGTTTTTTAAAAAACAATTCAACATTAATTCTTATGTTGTAAAAAAAAATTGCTCATGCTAATGATAGGCACCTTGTTACTGATTTGAACTGAAAATGTCCTTGCTTTTCTGTGGCTGGTCAAGAGCTCGGATTCAGAATTAAAGTCAACACAACATTGCTCACAAGGAGCCTACTCAGATAAATCACAATGTTAAATACATTACTACCCAAACACCCTATTTGAAATGAGAAACTTTCCAGAAATTTCACTGGGGCAAGTGTATGCTGCAGACCTTTAAAATACAAATAATGGTTCAATCTTTATCTCAAATTCATTTTGTAATTTAGTAATGCCTTGCTCTTTGATCGGTAACAAAGCAGCTTGGGTGTAACCTATGAATATCACATTAATTATAGAGTCTCTATCTTGGATAGGAAAACAAAACAATTCTCTCAAAATGATATTTATGTACATTTAAATTGCTAAAATGAACTGTTGAAGGCTGCAGCAATTGTGGTTATACAAAGCATCTGATAGGGTTGTGTTCACTTAGAAATGGCATGTTTTAGGCTTGACTGTGATAACTGCATGTAATTCCAGTGAATGTGTATTGTCTTTGTTGAAAAAAGCTAGTTGAAGGAGCAATGCATCCCCAATGTTTTTAGGGATTGGCACAAGGTGATGGATCTAGTTAATACATTGGATTCAAATTAAAACTGAGAATCAACAAATAAAGTACGTCAATGATGAGGATACACAAGGGTAATTAATAATAATAATAATATTAATCCTTGTATTTGATATAGCACTTTTTACATCTTCTGGACATCTCAAAGTGCTTCACAGAATACTGAACACTGTAAAGTGAATTGACTGTATAATTGTGGGCTAAATGCAGCAGCCAATTGCACACAGCAGTGCGCTATCACAAACAGCTGTGGATTGAAATGACCAATTTATTATTTTTTTGAGGGATTATTATTAGGCATGTGGAGAAAGGAAACTTACCCAAGGTTTAGCCCTGGTCTCCAAACCCAGGTCTCCTACTTGTAAGGCAAGTGCTCTGATCTACAAGACTCCATTTATTTACAAAACATAGAACTAAATCAAGAAAAAAAATCCAAGACACGGAGAGATGCATTCAGTGATTGAATGTAACTTATTCATAATGTTGAAGCATGAGATTCCAAGGGATGATTTTCTGGTCGTCAGTAAATTCACTGACTGTGGTGGGTAGTAACCTGACCAACGGAGGACACGGCTTGTTTGGTCACTGAGATCATTGCCTTTACAGAAGACCAGAGAATCAGTCTTCCAATCTTCTCTCCAGCTTTGAGGCAGACACTATTAATCAACATTCATTTCATTACTTACTGTCATAAAGAGAGAAAAAAAATCCCAACAACTCTAATGAAAACACTAAGGTGTTCAAGCTCCAATTTATAAATTGATTTGGCCTGATTTATTAAGAACCCTGGTTCAATTTATAAATGGCTTATAATGGTGCAAAGCATTATTCCGCATGAATTTAAACAGCTAGTTCTCCAAGGCTCACAACCTCATTAAGGATTCCTTTACCTCCCATTCTAAATCTGCACAAAATGATTTTCCACTTTCCCAAATGTGTAAAATAGTAATTTATTTTTTGCCTTAAAAAGGATTTTACTTGTTCATTGGGTTTGAAGATTTCATGTTAGTCCTGTTACAACTGCAGGCACTATGTAATAATACATACACATTTTGCAGACTCCATAGGTCAACAGTGTCCAAGGTGCACTTACTTACATGCACTGAAGGGAACAGATGGCAGATGCTAGAAGGCTTACAATGCACTAAATTATTATTACCTCTAAAATACTTCAATATTAAAAAAAAAGTTTCTGCTCTTAAGACCAGAATTCTCAACAAACACAGAAGCTGAAGGATGGATTTGATGGCTATGCTAAACTAGAACTACCATTTCTGCAAATTTATTTAATAAACAAGTGTATACCCCCATCCTCTTTATGAAAGTCTCAGGTATAACGCTGCCCAATGTAAAGCTGCTGAACCTTGACTCTCCAATTTTCATTTTCCATTCAATCTCATGTAACGGGACACGTGCTATGGCTTGCACCTCATTATAGCATGCAAAATGCTTGACTCCTGAGGACTGTGTTATAATGAAATTGCACTGTACTTTTCTAAATTAATAGTGTATGCTTAAGATAGGATTTTGCTTTGGGTACCTTGGATAGGGTGGGTCACAAAATCTGTAGCAGATTTATACCGATGTGGGTTTCGCCCACAAAATATAGTGAATTCACTTGACAATATATTCTACAAAGCGCTTTGAGGTGTCTTGAAGATATGATGAGGCGCTCTACCAAATGTAAGAATTATTACTATTGTTATATAGGAATACCGATTGAGAAAGAAATCATATTAAAATCCAAATCAGTGCCTTTTGCTAATGGTGGGGATAAATCTTCATTTTTCTCAACAACAACTTGGATTATATAGTGCCCTCGACGCTGGACAGTATCTTGGAGTGCTTCAGGTGGAGCCTGAAGCCTAGCCAGGGGAGGGGGAGCTGTCGAAAAGAAAGGTCTTTGGATGCAACCTAAAGTTGGGAAAAGTGGGGCTGAGGCTAAGGGGTTGAGGGAGGGAGTTTCAACGTTTTGGGGCATAGTGACTGAAAGCACGGCTGCTGATGGTGAAGTGGAATTCAGGAGACAAGGAGGAGGCTGGACCCAGTAGAGTGAAAGCAGCGGGTACTGCTGTGAGTAGAGATGAGGTTACAGAGGTAGGGGGCGCGGAAGACTTGAAGGATTTGAACACGTGTGAAAATCTTGAAGTCAATCTGCTCTGTGACAGGGAGCCAGTGCAGATTGACAAGGACTAGGGTAATTGGGGTATGAAGTGGGCGAGAATGCGGGCGGTGGAGTTTTGAATAAGCTGAATCCTGTGGATGATGGAGGAGGGGAGACTGGTGATGAGGGCATTAGAGTAATCCAGCCGAGAGGTGATAAAGGTATGAACCTGGGTTTTGATAGCTGTTGGGGTGAGGTATAGGCGGAGGCAGGCAATGTGGCAGAGATAGAAGAAAGCAGTGTTGGTAAGGGATCGGATGTGGGAGAGGAAGGATAACTGGGGATCGAACTGATGCCTAAGTTGTGCACGGGTTTGGAAATCCATCAAAACAAACATTCCTAGAAAGTAATTGTTTGGGTTCTAATAAGAATGATTTTAAAAGAGTTCTTTTCTCCATCAATTTTCTCCATCAATTTCTCTTGTGTCTTTTAATTTTACTTTGGTTCTGCTCTGAGACCCCATCAAATATTATATTGGGGCAAAGTTGTCACTTTAAAAAAAATCTCAGGTTTAATAATAATCTTTGCATCCTTGTCTCAAGCCAATGTTTCAAAGCGCTTCAAGGAATTTTTTTTGTAATGTGTAGTGATTTCTATTAGTGGGCAAAAACAGCAACCGTTTGCACTGGAAAGTCCCACAAACAGCCATGAAGTGAATGACCAATATATCAATCGTGCAAATTATTGGCCAGGGCACTGGCAGGAAATCTATCCTCTTTACTAATTTTGCTCTGTTCTATTCCATTTGAAATGGTAGACAGTATCTTGATTTAACATCTCATCCAAAGGACAGCACTTCCAGCAATGCAGCTCTCCCCTCAGCACAGCACTGGAGTGTCAGCCGAGACCGTGGTTTCCAAACTGTGGGGCGCGCCTCCCTGGGGTGGTGCCTACTGTTGGCTGGGGAGGCACGGAGCTTTAGAGTCTCGAGCCCCCGAGTACGTGTGGAGCCAAGGTGGAGCCGAAGACCTGAGTGTGTGGAGCCGAAGCGGAGCCAAGGACCCGAGTGTGCAAAACCAAGTGTGAAAATGTTGCTGAGTTAGAGGGAGCGCCACTATTCAAAGTTTGGAAGCTACTGGCCTAGACTAGTAACTCAGAGCCCCAGCGTGGGTCTTGAACCCACAAACTTCCGACTCAGATGAGAGTGTTATCGGTGATACCTAGAGACCATATAATAATGATGATAATAATAACAGGTGCATTTGATATAGCATCTTATCATATCTTCAAGATATCTCAAAGCTCTTCATTAGACATACTGTAATGATTATATATTTTGTGACAAGACTGGCAATTATATATGTTAAACTGGAAGTTACCACAACATATCTGTGTGAATACTGGATTTTAGATCCACATTGTGGCAGTGAAATTCTGCATGGTGAGGTCCTGAGCACAATTTAATAATAAGTGTTTGAATAGAAATGTTTCTAAATTACAACAAACCATTGTCAAATGCACTAAGGCTACACCACCTCCCCTGGTGTCAACTACACATTTTTTAAATGGTGTTAATTTAGCAAAGTCGTTTGCAAGATATCATGTTTTATTTCAGAGTACAGTACAATGGATAGTATTGAAAGGAAAAATTCACAGCAACAGACCCACATCTGAAGAAACCTATTATTCTAATTGTTCAGCAGTCCATAACGATAATCCATAAAAACAGCAGTTCATAACAAACAAAATAAGCACACATAGCTATTTTCCCAAAAGATAAACTTGAGCAATTAGTTCTTGTGGATCTAATTCTGCTGCTGCAAAATGCTTCTGAACTCCTCCACGGCTTTACCCCTTGTGTTCTCCTCCATTTCCATCTGTTGCATGCCATTGCAGGTTTGCCCACTTTCTGTAAAATATTTTTCAATCCACTCCCAGATTGATCTAAGCAAAGAAGGCTTTGTTTGAAGGTGGCTCAAGCACCTCAATTTCCTTGTGCTGTCTATGATATTTTGCCTGGGGTATGTTGATTGAGCATTGGTGTCATGCGCTGGGACATACACAGTTTACATCCCCAGAAGCAGTCTTTCCGTCTTTTTCTCCCTTTAAAACAAGTTGTGTATCACAAATGGCCTCAGACAAGAGTTGCGGGTCTCTCCAGGGCATTACTCGGAATCATCTTCAACATCCATCTGCACTATTCAGAGAGTGGAATTCTTTGTGATTCTGGTATGTCACTGGGTCCCTTGAAGAAGTACAAATACTCCCTGAATTCTTGTAAGGCTGATTTCTTGTGTTGTAGAAATAGTGCTGCCTCTGCAATTGCTTCTGGTTCCTGTACAGATGCATTGAGATGCCTTTCTGCATGGGCATCAATTACCTTCCTGCCATAGTGTGACACATGAAATCACCCACTCCGGCAATGTCCCCCGTAGGTGCATGGTATTAACTGGCTGTATTGAAATTGAGGGCAGTGGTCACTCTGAAAATGATGCTGGCTGTACTGCAAGGATGTGTGACTCACCCTGCTGGTATCCCTGGAATAGCTGAACGAACTCTGAAGCACACTGCTTTGTTGTGTGTTACAGGTAACATATTCTGCTCCTGCATACCCACAGCACAAGATAGTACTTGCTGCCAGTGGGAAGTAGAGTCAGACTTGTCAAAAAGATGTTAGATACTATACCCTAAAATACCAGTCAATTTGCCTTTGACAGAAGGCAAAACCATGCCTTCTGTCACCTCCATAATGTTAGATATATTTGCCAGTCTATGGTGTCTTCATAAATTAAAATACTTTGATGATAAATGACCTTCGATGAGGCTTAACAATTACAATAGGACTTTTTGAGATTTTTTGCAGAACATTTGCAGGACTATTTCCTTCCCCTTGAAATTCTAGGGAATGTAAAACCTTATTTTAAAGCTGACTCCCAATGTGCTGCATCCATTGCCACACTTCAGCAAAAATACAAAAATGATCGATCTGAGAATTGATTCGCCATTAGTTTTCGAAAACACTTGGAGTAAAATTAAAACAATTTAAGTTTATTCAGTATTAGTGAGACAAAACCTGCCATGTTGAGTACAAAATGGAGAAATGGATGACTCAAATGAACTAATTCTCTGTCACTGCAAAGTTACTCTTCTCTTTGACTTACAATTTGCACATGGACTGCTGTCTGGAAACAGTAACTTTACGTTTTGCTCCTAAGCTGTTGATAGGGTCTGTCTATGTGATCTTTGTAAGCAGATAAGGGCAGAGAGACAGCTTAGAGCAGAGCTTGTTTACAGCAAGACAGAAGAAAACAGTTAGACATAAATTGGGGCTGACGGTTTCATGAAGCACAATTGGTTGATCACAGATTCAATGTGACTGCCCTGAACTGAGCGATGATCCGTACAGTATGCAAAATTCCCTTTCTTGCTGGTCGGTGCCCACCAGCCTTGCAGCAGCTTTCCCGAAGCCCTCAGCTACGGCTTTGAGTGGAACCAGAACTGAACGTGGCATTGTTGTGCCCAAATTCTTTTTGACAACAATCACATTCTTTTAAAAACTTCATAGATTTTACTTGTCACTGGTTATAAATGAATTTTTTGTTACAAAGCAAGCATTTTCCTCTCAGACATACAGTATTTTATTTTTAAACAGTAAGAAGATATACCATACTGTGACTGGCTGGTCGCATGTGCTAAAATGACCACAAAGTACATTTTTTTTAAATCCGGGCTCCTACTGTATATTTAAATTGGTGAGTTTTAATGCAAATGTTTCTCTGGCACAAGTTATAGACTTAACGCTGGTTTAATTTCTAACACATTGCTTGATGGGTCACTGTGGTTGTATGGATTCCCACGTGGTTATGTGTTTTAGGTTCCCCTGTTGTTTTCTTTTGCTTGTAAAATATATCTAATGAAATCAATCCGAGTGTAATAAACAAGAACAAGTTATTATAGTGCCAATTGGAACCAGAGGAAGCTTGATTGCAAAACAATTAAAGCCTCCAAATAAATGAATGGTGTTTGATTTTCATGGTCTTTACAAAATTTAGATTTTTTTTAAGGATATAATTATGAGTAGAATTATTGAATGGATATCTGTAAAATATAAACTAAAGTAAGTAAAAATACTTACTTCAAATATATTTGTAGATTAAGTGTGAAGCAAAAAATATTATGAAATTTCAGTGAAAATAGTTTATGTCACTTCCATGTTGCAAAATACTCATGTTTATTGGTGCCCTGTTAACAGAAACATATATTTTGCACAAAACTATAGTCAATTCACTTTACAACATATTCTGTGACTCTTTTTGAGACGTCTGGAAGACGTGAAAAACACTATATCAAATGCAAGGATTATTATTATATTAAAGGAAGATATATGCGCAGGAGCTAATTCATTCTCCACGGTTTGTAGAAGTTGAGAGCAACTGGATAAACATATCAGTATCCCTCCTCATGAGAGTGAAAAGATTTGTATACCCACCAGGCAACTGTAAGTAACACATATATCGGAAAATAGTACAGAGTTTAATATAGCAGTGGGATATTGTGTCATATTAAAGATAACCTGATTGAAAACCTATCAGTTTTTATGCATATTTGATTTAAATGCATATCCTAACAACTGGCATAGGTGCTGGCAATGGAATGAATCTAAAAGGTGATTATTTTCCAGTCTGTTCTTCTGTGAGTGAGATAGGAGCCTGAAAAGAACAAAAGGCAACCTGAAATGAAAATTATTGTATGAGGGTATTCACATATACTGTAAAACAGGGAAGGGATTCGAAAAGACAAAATATGCAACTTTCTGACTGCAATGTTTCTTTTGTGCATTGTTATGGATTGTGTGACTGTTTTGTATTATGCAATAACTTTACAAAGATATTTTAGAAAATAATTACCCTAATGTGATACCTGTATCCACATCGAAGGCCCCTTTTCTTGAGGCTTTTTGTATTCTCTAGATTGGCAAGCCAGTATCTGAATAATTGTGATATATAGAAACTGATTTTTTTTAGCACAAAATTAGGCTATTCTGTAACCTGTTTTTTTTTCAAAATTGACTACAATCCCAATTGTAGTTATGAATTTCATGACCAAACAACTCACTGAGTGAGTTCCTTACTAATTCCCTAACAAACATTTTTTTTTGTTTATGTTTCTGTACTGCTTCAGAATTTTAAACATCTCTCCATCTCCAGTAAAAAAAATACTTAGCCAGCCTCTCTTCAAACTTAAACTGTTTCATATCCGTTATCATTCCCGGGACAGAATTGATAGAATCTATTAACAATGCAAATCTAGGCCAAGTATGTCCAACGAACAGTTGTGGATTGAGTGACCATTTCTTTTTAGGGATTATTACCCCTGGAAAGCAATTCACCAATCAACTAACAACTGGTTCATACTTTACTGCTAGGTAAACAAAGTGCTTGTAGTAAGGAAACTTGCCTAAGCTTTCTCCCTGGCTAGGTATCAAACCGGGTCCTCTCACATGTAAGGCGAGCACGCTAACCACTAATAAAAATTGGTCATTTCAATCCACGACTGTTTGTGGGACGCTGCTGTGCTCAATTTGGCTGCCGCGTTTCACCCACAAATATACAGTCAATTCACTTTACAGTATATTCTGTGAAGCGCTTTGAGACATCGATAAGATGTGAAAAGCGCTATATCAAAATGCAATGATTACTATTATTATTACTCTACAAAGAATTTTGTTACATAATCTCAAATGCTAGAATTACGCCAAGTGAAATGAACATTAGTTTGTGAGAGACGCTCATGGGATTTGTTCCAAGAGTAAGTTTGGGAGACAGTGTTGCTCATTGGACTGATGTGTGTTGATTTTCAAATATCAATACTGCTACAGAAAGTGCAATTTTTGTAATCAGTGTTCAAACTATGCATAAACTATCAAAGCAGGTCAATGCAAATAGTCCTGCAGTGTTAGCTGTAGGCAAAGCTGGCATATTGAAGGGAATTGAGGAGTATTGGAATGGAAAGAGGTCTTTCATGATCAATGCCGAAGTGAAGAGGTTAATGCCTACAGTCTGTGCTTACTGAGAAATCGATCTAAAAGACTTCAGGTGTACAGCTGTCTGAAAATGTTAGCACTCTCCACTAAAATACACAAATCAAAAAGCTTTAAATGGTAGGATTTGTGTAAATGCCAAATCCTTATATTTGTATGAATCAAAGAATTATAAGCTGAATAAATTCAATTCATTTGACCTTCATTATACATTCATTTTAAGGATTTTCTTTGCTATTTTTGAAATAAATTTTCCACTTCTGTTGTTCAATTAATGTTTGACCCTTTAGCAGAGATGTAAATTAAGTGACATTTCCTTGTTGTCCTGCATTTAAAATACTACGTTAGTTGCGGATCATAAATGATGATCTTCATTCTGTGGCTAATTTATTCATTTAACAATTTCCCTCAAGAAGCTCCAGCAGAAGGCTCGAAATCAAACTAAGCAGAAGAAATCGAAGTCGGCTGAATTTCTGATGGGTGAGCCTTGCTTGATGAGTTATTGCTCATAATTTGTGTAAGGATTAATTAACTAATTACAGACAAATGGCTGTAGGCTAAATTTTGCTCTTGCATGTCAGGGCGCAATTTGTAATTATTTTAATCATTTATTTTTTTAAGCTTCAGATTTAATTTTAACCTAATTGTGTTTTGGTGACATTCGAGGATGATGTGTTTGTCTGCATATTTGATAAGGGAATGTTAAAGGAATTACGAAGTGAAATTTCTTGGTTGTCATTGAAATGTACTTTAGTGTAATGCGCTGTCCTGACCTTCTTGTTTTTTTGACGGATGCAGTAAAAGACGAGAGAGCTGCAGCAGAAGGCATTGAAAATCCAGCTTTTAACATCAGCACCAGAAACCTTTCAATATATCATAGTTCAGCAGAAAAAGAAATTAGACATGACAGACACGATGGCACCCTTACTGCTCACCAACAAAAACTCCTGCTACAAACCCATGATCAAGCAAGAGGTGAGGCTTCAGTCTTGATTAACCTCACACTGACTGACAGTAGTTTTGTTCTTGATCTAAACCTCACATTCCAGCGTCTAAACCTTACATTCCAATTTAGCATGTTGTAACAAGTCTCTTTAAAACCCCTTCCTTGAATTGTAAAATGATAGTGGATCCTTTCGTAACTTGGGACATTTATGTGCATTCCACGCAGAAACTTGGAGGAAAATCTTCTTTCTGTTATCCATTGGGTTACTTGCTTCTGAATGGTTTGTCCTTCGCTTTTCTTGAACTAATTCATTGACAAAAATGTGTGAATAAGATGCTGAAAGTGGGTCCCCTTTAGATGCCTCCATTTAACTTCACACACCTTTTCAAATGACCTTAATCACTGAGCTTACTTTAGTTTTCCTTTTATTTTCAGACTAAATCCCTTAATTATTTTGTCAAAACGTCCACCTCAAAGTGGTAAAAAGTGTAATCATAGGATTAAAATAGGCTAACTGCTTCTGTAAGAAAATGTGCTGCACTGTGACAATCTTACAGGCCTTCAGATTAGGAAGATGGCATGCAAATGATTTTTATTTATAAGTTTTGTCAAAAAAATACGTTTTTTTTGATGACATGAGCAAAAAGAAACAACCACAAATAATAAAATAATGGCATTTGCTTTACTTGTGTGACAGCTTCTGTCTAAGCATTGTCGGAGTGGACTGTGAAATTCGTCACAGTATTTTACCTGTTTCTGCTTCAAACATCTGAATACATACTGAATAATGGCATATACATAACTGATCATCATAACAATTATGAAACAAATATTAAACACATACTCTTAATATGAATAATGGAAGAAGGCGTTTGACTTTTAGAACCAAGTAATGAAAGGCAAACCCTTTAACATCATTCTGAAGATGTAATGTAACAATCTAAAGTAGGTGTCTCATTGGAATCGTATTGGCCTCTTTGCTTTAAATCAATGCACATGTGTGTACAAACACATAGGAGCACAAACAAACCTAATCTGAGTTCTCATTAAAAGAACGCTACATTGATTATATAATCTCTAAATCCTACAAATGAAATTAAATTTATGCAGCCATAAACTGCTCTTGTCAGTCTCTTCCATTTATTTTGCTTTCTTTTTTCAGTGTGTTGGCACAATGTGTGTAACAGTGAGTTTAAGACCAGGCAATGTATCAGGCAGCTTTTGAGATCGATGAACTGATTTAGGTTGTTTTCTTATTTTTATTCTCATCTATAAAATAACCCTTTAAATGTATAGCAGCCATTCTATCAACACTGAATACAGTGCAAAAGGTCGGAGAGTATTATACATATTGTCATGCAGTGGAAAGATGGGATACAGCCAAGCTATTCATGTGAATCCATACATTGACAGAACTCTTAAGCACACAGATGTTGTCTTTACAAGGATTAAAACTGGGTGTGAACAACATGACAGCATGGTATTTTACAGTCATTTAAACCACATTCATAAGTGCATTGAAACTGATTTTAGTACAGCCCTTTGTTAAGCTTAGTGGTATTTGCATCATCTTGTACAATGAAGTGCAGTGGATTTAGCAGGAATTGAATGAGACTTGTATATGCCCTTATACCAATTCAACAGGGTGTTTCAAAGAACCATATCCAGATGGTCATTTAAAAATGCCAGTTCTCAGAATTCATGTGTTTTAAACTGTACAAAACCAATGTTGCAAATCCTCTTTGAAATGAATGGATTTTTGTTCTTGCTCCTATCTTCTTGATTTAAATTGTAATCTCAAATGAAATACAAAGAAATCATGCCAAGCAGAGGACGCCACATCATCTACCTGCTGGGGACAAGCTTGTAGCTATAGTTTTAATAAAAAATGCTGCTGAATTAATGCATTGTGCCATTTTCAGTGCACCAAATGTCTTCTGCCAAGCAGACCCATCTGTGAGTTTAGACTTCTATTTGCCTTATGGTAAAGGAGGATGAACAGAGAAATTGATTATAGTTAATGAAAAAAATTGTGGGCTCTTTATAATTTCTGTTTTCTTTGCAACCTATCGTATATTCTTTTGAGCACAAAATTGAACAACACAAAGCAGTGATTAACATTTCCTGCTGATAAATAGGTCGTATGTCATGACTCGCGGCGTGATATGATAAATATCTGCACATGTGAGGCTGATTGGATAATTCACAATTGTTACATCACACTCCTAGCCATGGCATAGTTTCTATTTATAACACTTTTAGAATGTTTTCAACTGAAGAAAACAATCGTGATGACATTTATCTTCGTATGGTATCGGTAGTTCAAAAATATTTGATAAAACCGCATTGTTGTCATGCTTTCAGAGAAAAAAAATTATTCCCACTGCTGCATGTATACAAATGAGTTACATTACTCTTGGTATATAATAAAACTCTTCAATATTATCTAAAGCCTGTTAGTATGTTGCACCTGGTGCGATTAAGAGAAATGATCAGGAAAGCATCGATGATTAAACCTGTCAAATTGTAGATAGTATTAATCATTTGGAGATTTATTTTGGAAACATTTGGGGCTGGATAGGATTAACATAAATCCTTGTTCTTAAATATTTTTCAAATGTTCTTGCAGTGTAATTAAGCAATAATGGGTGTGCATGTGTCTACTGTCTTGTTAAGTCTGTCACATGTCCAGTTTATCCTCAATTAGACAGACAGTATGCACGTACGCGTTTATTTTTGCTATCCAATCAGGCCTTATATAGATAGTAGCCTCGCACACAGTTCATTTTGCTTTTCCATCAGATCTTAATTTCTTTACACCTCTACATTATCCATTGTTGAAGGTACTTTTTTTTGGAAAAAAAGACAAATACTAATGCAGTCTAAAAGCTGTACCCAAACTGACTATTGTTTAGCATTCAAGAGCATCACAGAAGCTTCATGACTTTCACAATGAAACTGAGTTTTGTTTTATTAACATGCTTTAGGTGAAGGGCCAAGGCTCTAAATGAAAGGCACCACGAAAATTGAAAAGCCTGTGTAGGCTGTAAAAGGAAGGGACGACTGATGGAGGTAAAGAGTTCCACAGTCTTAAAGTCTTGGGAAAGAATGAAGCAGAGCAGGAGATGGTTCAATGAGTTCACATGGTGAAGTCAAACATGCACAATGGGCTAACAGCAGAAACATTATGTTCCATGCTTATAATAAAGAGAAATCTATACAATGGGAAATCATATTATAAGTGGAGCAAAATGGAAAGAGGAGAAAATGCTGAGGACAGGTATTTGGAGCTCGTGAAGAACACAAATAGTCTAAATTGAGGACTGAAGTTAACTATTTATCGAATTCTAGTTCAGCATTTTGCTGACACGTTATAATTCACAGGGCATAATACAGAGAAGTTACAGTTGGAATTGATATCATTATTTGTAAACTTTAGAGAGTGAAATATGAAGTGGATAAGGACATCGAGAAAAATGCTGGGTTGGTGGTATTATGATATGATGACAACAAAAGGAATGGAATAGGTTGAGAGTTTGAGGAAAGGGTGGAACTTTGAAAGACAGCTGCAGGAAAATACGACATCTGCATCAGAGTTTTTAAAAAAGCTTTCCTTAATGAATATTTTCTTTTATGGTGTAATGTGTGTAAATGATTTTGACAGCTCTTGTCTCCTCAGAGTGGAGTAAAATTGCTCCAAGGTGATCATTAAGTTTTGCTTTAACTCTTTGAGCACTATATCAACAACAAACTGGGTTTTTAAAACTCAAAGAAAAAGAACTAGGCTGTGATTTTAATTGGAAACTGTTGCAAGCATAATCCTATGCTGTAGTTCCATATATTCCCCTCAGTTGTATTTTAGTGTTCAGCTTTCAAAAAAGTCAGAGAAAGCAAAGTCTGTCATATGACGAACCTCATTTTGAACATTTCTGGAAAAAATTTGTTGAGATTGTCTCATAGATTAAAATAAATGATTTATGAATCATGCCATCAAATGGTTTTAAATAAATGTTAGTGGATCATTCATTAATTATTTTTGTGTTCTACCTGGAATTCAGACATTGATTTTAAAAACAACATTTTATGCTGGAATATATATCTCTAGGTTACCTCTCAGTGAAATAGTCATTAAGCATATGGTACAGGGGATTTGTCCTGTCTTAATTGAATGCTAGTATGCAGCACTTGATGTTTGAGAGAGTACTATTTTGTTTTGCTGGAGAGGCAGCAAGAGCTGATTCCTATTGGGAAGGACAGCAATGCGAGATGCAATAGCTTACTTGTGTTATTACAGTACATAAGCCTTTGATTAGAACACAGGCTGAAGGAGTTCCCAGCTGGATCCAGCCGCCTGGCCTCTCAGTTGCACTTGTTACTTGCTGACAGATATAGAAATGAAGTTTAAAAACATTCGGGTTTCAGTTTGTTTTCTTTATTGAGGCCTGGTAGCAAAGTGACTTTTACAACCCTTATTTACTGCTGTTATATATTTGTGATTGATGTCCAAAATGCAGCTGTGCGGCATAACAGATTTTATGCAATTTGGCTCGAAAACTGCTATTGAAATGTGAAAAGTGATGGCTGTTTACATCTATCTGCTTTTGTACACTATTAGGGGGTCACTGCTTTAAAATTATACTTGTGTAACTTACATGCCCCAGAAGACCCACACCAGGTATTTCTAAATTTGCTCGGTCCTTTGCAAAACAATAACTGTGCAGTACGATTTTAAAACTGATGTTAAAAATTTCAGAGTTTTCCCCTGATATATTTGTATCAGTTTCATGCCCAGTTTAATACCAGGTTGGTGCCTTTCATCTATTTGTCCACCTCACTTTGTGACCCCCCAGTCCCCTGATGTTCTGTCAGCCTGCCTGTCAGACATCAGGACATCAGAAACTGGATGAGCGCGAACTTCCTGCAGCTAAATGTTGACAAGACGGAAGCTATACTCTTTGGCTCTCGTCATCCACGGCTCTCACCTCCTCCACCAACCCGACCTGCACCTAAAACTCTCTGAACCCGTGTGCAAACTAGGCGTCAGGTTCGACCCCCAACTGTTCTTCCTCCCCCACATCCGGTCCCTTTCCACCTCCGATGGATCGCCCATCTCCGGCAATATCTTGCCCCATAAGCCGCTGAAACCCTGGCCCATGCCTTTGTCACCTCTCGGCTGGACTATTCCAATGCCCTCCTCACCGGTATCCCCTTCACCACAATCCTTAAAATCCAACTCATACAAAACTCCACTGCCTGCATTCTCATCTGCACCAAACTTCGCTCCCCCATTACTCCAGTCCCTGCCAGACTTCACCGGCTCCCTGTCCGGAGAGGATCGATTTCAAGATCCTCACCCTTGTTTTCAAATCCCTCCACTCCTCTGCACTCCACTACCTCTCCGACCTCCTCTCTCCTCAAACTAGCACCAGTTGTCTTCGCTCCACCGGATCTGGCCTCCTCCTTGTCCCCTGAATCCTCCGCTCCACCTTTGGCCTTCAGCCACTACGCCCTGAGGCTCTGGAACTCCCTTCCTCGCTCCCTTCGCCTCTCCCCCTTTCTTTCCAGTTTCAGGTCTCAGCTAAAGATCTTTCTCTCCCCCTGCCCCTGGCTCGCCCCCAGGATCCGTTGTTGTGAAGCGCTTTGAGATGCCGTCTGGCTTGGAGGGCACTATATACATCAAAGTCGTTGTTGTTGTTGTTCATCCACCCTGAACATCTTCTGAAATAAGGGATACCAAAGTGGTTCTGCTGTTCTCGTTGCAAGTGTCCTTATTTTGCTGCATGACAATGGTTTAAAAATATATGAGATCCGCAGATGAGCATTCGAAGAGAACTACACCACTCCCTAAATAGCAAAAAATATAAATATTTATTGTGGGTCCTGTAGCTCAGTGGCTAGAGCACTTGTCGGAAGCGAGCGAGGTGGGTTCGATTCCTGGCAGCGCGTGACTTTGAACAAGTTTCCTTACTCCACATGCTCGATAATAATCTCTCAAGAAACAAAAAAATAATAAATTGGTCGCTTCAATCTACAACTGTTTGTGGGACACTGCTATGTGTAATTGGCTGTCATGTTTAGCCCACAAATATACAGTCAATTTACTTTACAATATATTCTGTGAAGCACTTTGAGACATCCAGAAGACCTGAAAAGCGCTATATAAAATGCAAGCATTATTATTTTTATTTATATCAAACCAGACCCATATATGTTTAATCAGGGTCTCTTGAACTGGCTCCAAGGTGGCATGCCTGACAACAGAATGTCAGAATCGAGCCAGCATTCTGTAGCAGTCTTGGTAGTCTGGTATCTGAGCCAGCAGGTCACCACTACTGACGACAGCACAGTCACTGATTCATTGGCATGACCTGGAAGGGTAGACCAGTCATTGAGGCCACTCAGCTCCTGTTAACCCTGCAAGCCAAAGTCCTAAGGGGAAGGGTGGTCCCAGCTGGACAAGCAGCAAGAAAACTTGCTGGGCAGCTCAAGGGCATCCTACGCGGTTTTAGCTGTAGATTCCAGCAGTTACCCCAACACACACTCTGAGGTCCCCAAACTTTGGCTCTTGCCAACTTGCGCTAATGCTTTCCGGAATTAGGTAAGCAGGATGCATCCCTCCAGGGAGAGAGTGCGCCTTCCATTCCAACAATCTATCTCTGCGACTTGCAAGTATACATGGATGCACATTCGCCCACAAAATATATCGTCCATTCACTCTAAAGTACATGCTGCGAGGTTCTGTGAGATGTCTCAAAGACATGGTAAGGCACTATACCAAATGCAAGGATTATTATACACATGTAAATTGCATCTTGGTTTAGATACCCTTCCGCATGGTGATGGGTTTCTACGTGTGTCAGACACCCAGCTGACCCCAATTTTTTTTTACAACAGGTAAATGGTGTTACTTTGCATTATGGGGTCGATAATTTCAAACAAACTGTTAAACTGGGCTAGAAATTAGTAAAGTGCAGCTTTCATGAATTCAAGGTATTTCACTGTAGTCATAAAGGTCAAGGTATTGTTAGTCACAAAAATGATAGCTGTACTGCAGAAACGAACCAGTCTTTTTATGGTTATTTGAAGATAGTTTAAAGATTAAAATCTATTTGAAAAGAATTTACACCGAGAAGGTTAATGTAGTTTGGGAAAATATTTTAAATAGATTGGACTTATTTTAATCTTTTATGTGACTTACAACCCATGCCATCATACTATGGATACTTCAGATAATCACAAGATTATTTTGAATGAAGAAGAACCCTCATGCCCACCTGATTTAATGTTTTCAGAATACCCACCCTACTGTTCCCCTATTATATCAAGCTACTTTTTAAAATAAGTCCAGTGTCCTGGTCTCTACCACCTTTCCTGGCAATCTGTTTGCAGCATCATGAGTCCAAGATGTATAGATTATTAAAAGTCACCTGTCAACCTGCTGAGTGTCTGTTCAAACATGCCATGGGAAGTGATACCTGTTGTGAATGCGCACAATGCAGTATCTATTTTTATTGGTGAAAATACTGAGTGCATGGATGTTTTACAGTTCTGTTGCACCATATTTGGAAAATGACTTGAAAAATCGTTATTTTCATACTTACCAAATTGGGTCTAGTGAAAGTGGATATTGGACTTTCCACTGTGTTCGCTTCCTCAATCATCAATCTTTTGTGCAATATTTTTAAGATAAGAGCAATTACTGTGCGAAAGATGTACATTGCAAGGAGGATGTGTACTCATGAACAAGGCCCCTAATTTCCCTAAACCACAAAACCAGCTGAATTTGTCACTTGCGGTGAACAGTGTTAAGCCTAGATAAGAATGACTTTAAATTCCCTATAAGAATGGTTAATGAGAAATAAAATTGCATGATTAGAAATTAAAGTGAGACGTTGGAATTAATCTAAACAGCCATTATTTTAACAGAGGTTTAACTGCCATGCATGAAGAATCAATGATGATAAAAGTTACGAATCCATATAATTCCAGGCCTTTGAGCTCCTGATTTGAAGGCAATTTTTTTTAATACTCAAAGTTAACATAGGAACGTCTAGATTCAAAGATTGTCTTCTGTGACTTTCCTGTTTTGATAATTGGAGCATTGAGTTTGAACGCCGGGTGCGTAACGTTAAGTACAGAACCTAAAACTTACAAGGTAACAACATTGACATGCTGTACTGGTGTCAGTTTCAGAATTAACATTTTGGTTCATGTGCATCTAATAATCAGTGACCCTCACATCATGTGCTTTCCACAGGAAATGAATACTGCAGAAATTACTTTGACCTACAGATGTATGAGGGAATAGACCCAAGGCAGTATGGGATAGAGGTCGGCACTGAAGATGAGTGTGAATTAAGTATGTAATTTCTTGTCATTATATTCTCTTCAAATCACTTTAATGAGGTGGGAATGAACGCTTGTAGTCTAGCCTACTTTTATACCGGTTTGGACTTATAACTTGTTTTCTTATTCAAAATAGTTGACACTCAAAAGTGCAAATCTAATGTATTATGTTGCACATGTGAGATATCAAAGGGCATATTGTTGATGTGTTTGGAAATAAACACATAGAAATAATCTTAAGACTATTTACTTGATCATTTTATACCAAACCAGGTGTGACATGGCTCCCTTCACATCCGGCCAATATCATGAAGCAACGTATGGCATTAATAATAAATTAGTGTTGACCCATTTTTAAAATTCCTGTTAATTTTTGCCCTGTCAATTTAATTTCAAAGTTATTTAATTTAAATGGAGCAATATAAATTATTTTACTTTTGTAGGTTGTTGGAGTAATGTGTACAGGGCAGTTTGTAAACACAAAGATGATGTTAAACAGCTTATAATCACACCTGTAAGACAGATTCTCTTTATTTTAAAAAAGGGATTTCCTGTTTTAAAGATACCTGTACTTAGATTCATGATTTTGTCAGACAGTGCATAATGTTCTCTCTAAACTGAAATTGATGAAATAGGTCAACTGTGACTATGTTGGCTTTCTATGTGCTTTGAGACATCTTCCTTATGTGAAAAGCACTATATAAATGTAAATTTAGTTGTAAGACATGACTAAGGACTGATCAGCCTGAATTTTGATAAAATTAAATTAAATGCATTAAATATGTGACACTTACTCAAATGAAGAGTATTCAAACACAATATTATTTGAATTAAAGGAAAGTTGCATTTAATTTGTGCATTTTAAAATTTTGTCCAGTTTGTTCCTTGTGTAGCCCAATTACTACCATGAATTGCCAAACAATTGGCAAGGTATCATGATCTCGATCACAGAATTCTTCATAGTGACTAACCATTCACTTCATGAATAGTTGGTAGGAGTCATGAATGAAATAAAGTCTCATATTCCACCCTTAAGAAACATTGCCTCACTTTTGATTTAGTGACTATCATGAAATGGTACTATTCACAACTAAGATAAAGGATACGGAGTAATAGAATCTTTGGTATTCATATATGCAGACTGCTTTGAAGTCAAAAGCTTGAATGAACTTAATTTATTACACCCAAGGATTTTACTTTGACAAATTCTCCTAACTTTTGACTCTTACCCATCTGCTCATGAAGGCAGAGACTCAAGGTGGTGCTCAGACATCAGTAGCTGCTTCCGGAATCAATCAATCAACCAATCGATCGAATTAACACATTAACTGGATGTTTTTACCAGCATTTGTTTACCAAACTGATCGACTTCAAGATCCTCACACTCGTGTTCAAATCCCTTCAATATCTGGCAACCTACCTACCTCTCTGACCTCTTTACTCCCAATCCACTACCCAACGGCTCCAATCAACTGGCACCAGCCTCCTGCTTATCCCTCCCATCCTTTGCCCTACCATTGGAAGTCGAGCTTTCAGCCACTATGCCCTGAAATTTTAGAACAGTCTCTCTCAATTCCTCCACATTGCCCTCTCTCTCTCCTTTTTCAAGTCCCACCTGAAAAGCTTGTTCATGGACACATCCCGCTGTTCCCCCACCCCGGCACTTGGAGTTGGGCTTTGCCACTCTTAATTGCTCTGAGATGCTACCATGAGTGGCGGGTGCCATATAGTGCTACTTGTTGTTCTAAAACATTACTCGTCGCAATTGTTATCCCATTTCTAAATTCACAAACACAAGTTTGGTAATTTGGCCAACTGAGATTTGAATGCCCTTGTCTGCCAAGTTTGATAAATTTACCAATGATTAGGGAATTATTCCCTGGAGCTATAGACTATCCGTTCATAGTAGTGCAGCAATTCAGTGTGGCAATAGCCAAGCTTCTTTAAGGAGAATATTAAGAGGCAATTATTGAAATAATTGTGGCTAAACTTTTTTAATTGCCTCCACCCAGAGCATTATCATGCTTTAACTCGCACGTTTTGCTCACAGTAATTGAAAAGAAAACAAATAGCTTGTGCGTTTAGTCTTTAATTATGTAGTAGTTGGATGTATTTCGATAATGAACAATATGACATGTTATTGGCATTGGATTTGCAGTAATGTTAGCCTACTCCACTGTGTTCTAACAATTACCAATGTATTTTGTAAAAAGAATATGTCTTTCACTGTTGCATTTCTTGCTGATGATGGCATAATTTATTGCATATTTTTCAAAGGCATTAGATTCCATCAGTATACTTTGTCCATTGTTAAGTACAAAAATGCCCTGAGGATAACTTCCCAACCTGCCAAGTCTATTAAATATTATGCACCCATAAGTAAAATAGTTATGTATTAACGAAGCCAACAGGTTTAAATACAAATATTTAATTACAACATCCTGTTTGAAATAAAAACAGGAGTCACTGGGAACAGAATTCTGATGAAAGATGATCCACCTGAGATGTTGACTCACTTTTCCTCTCTCCATAGATGCTGCTTGACCTGCTGAGTGTTCCCAGCAAATTCTATTTTTATTTCCAATTTCAAGCATTTGCAGTATTTTGTCATCGTGCTTGAATATGCTAATAGAATGGTAGCTTCTCATTGTGCTTATGGGCTGAAAACTAACATTATAACCTCAATGAATTGTAAAAACAAATAATGCTTATCTATGTCTAAACCATGAATTGTTGTATGGGTCTCAATATATGGGCTTGGGTGTATTTATGGAGTTGCAAATGCTCTTTGTAATTTGTTTTGTTCTGCAGGTCTTGACAAGAATAATGAAATGGATTTATATCTACATCTACTGAAGCTTTTAGAAGATGACAGTATACCAGGTAAAAAAAACAACAACAAAGTTACTTAACACTTTGTCAAGGATTATAATATTAGAATCCCAATGTTTATTTCTCTCTCAAATCTGGTAACATGATGCGAATGGAACCCAAAAGGGAATAAAGATAAATTGAAAAAAAAGAGGGGTTCCATAAAATAAAACAATAATATTGCAGGTTCTGAGCATGGAGTGTGAATGTTTTGCTAATTGTTTTGCCTCCTGCTCTCCCGAAGGTGCGGTTCATGTTGAGATGTGGTTCCAAGAGTTCTAGGCATCCTTTGATACTTTGCCCGAGCGATCAATCTTCATTTGGGAGAGTTGACAGTCAGAACGTATAATAGGCCAATTGCTAAAAATAGTGAACATTTTCATTACTCATCATCACCAACCACTCACAAGTACCATCCAAAAGTCAGCAGATAGCAGCCATGATTGGGGAGCCTGGCCATTTTGATGCCAGTTGTAGCACGAAGCCTGCTGCCCATGGAGATCAGATAAGAAGTATTGAGTTATTTTACTTAATTTACTCTAAACATAGTGGCTAACTTTCCAATTCAAACCACCATCCTCAAGGCATTTGTACAGGTGCACAAGGAAGTATGACACATTTTCCTTTACCTCAGCCTTCCGGAATAAAAGGGGGAAACTGGACTCTTATATCCACTGAACTAAGTAATAATAAATAACAACAAAACAAATAACAAGTAAACAAATGAAATTTAACAAAGGATAAGATCATCCCTGGTCTTGGACCGAGAATATTCTTTCAAAACTAAAAAAAAAACATATTTCAACTGGTAGAAAGTTATTTTCACTATAAATGATTCTGTATAAGTATAAGTGTACAACAGTATATTTAGGTTAGGTGGTAAAACTACATTCCGGCACACAAAAGTCCAAATTCTTGTGTAATTGGAGTGTGGATTCGCAATATTGGTGCTGACAATTCATCCATCATTTTTTTGTAGGTGAGGTTGGGAGAGAGAAGAAGGTCATAAGCCTATAATCTGAAAAGAAAATTATATTTTGATATTATGCCAGATGTTGTGTTGGGTTCATTTCAAAGACCATCAAAGACAATTACATTTTCCAGAAATCCATTTCTCGTATAAGTACAAATAATGTGACAAAATAACAGCTTGTATTTGACATCTTGCAATAGGATTTGGCTTTAGATTGTGTAGGCATAGTGCATAGCAGTTCATCGGAATCAAATATATGAATACATTTGGCCAGTATAGCACTTCCTGATGGCTATTATTGGGTATGCTGTACATAACAATTTTAAAGATTGTGAATGCAGAACTTAAAATTGTTGCTGTCAGTGTGTTTGTGCAAGAACAGCAAACGGTGCAGTGTTCCTTCCTGAGTTCAAAAGGCTTTTTCAACATAGAAAAATGTGATGTGATGTTATAACCGATAGGCGGTTCTCATACTCTATCTGTGTAGGTCACCCACATTAAAGAGGTGCTACTATTTGGGAGACAGAAAGAGCTCAAATCTAACGATAGTAAACATTTGAAGGCTTTCCATTGATCTGAATGGCTAAAGCTCCTCAATTTTATTGTAAGCAGAGGAGAAAAAGCTTGTTCTGCAAACTCACAAAGATTATCATACCCCTTTAAAGATTTCATAGCCCTATGTTTATTTTGGGAATGCATTATGTAATGTTTTCATTGAAGCTATTGCACACATATATTTTGTGGCAACACGATCAATGTTTTAAGGACAGAGTCAGTTTGTTTTTTGCTCCCATGAGTTACGTTTGGCAGGGAAGGTTTATGGTTATTTGCAGTAGTCATGCAAGGTTGGCTTGTCACTTTTTGCAAGGGTTTTGGCAAAGCATATTGTTTACTCCTCTCCGCTTCTTGATATAGGTCTTCCTTCTTAGAGTGGTTAATCAAGGTTTGTGTGAATATGCGTGTATTGGTCTTTAGGAAGTGACTGCTGATAGTTTAGTACTGGTCAAAGTGGAGCTACCTGCCATGTGATTTGATTGACATTTGTTCTATGGTGCCATACTTGTTATGGAGAGATTTCACTTCACTACAGAAGGAAGAGGGCTGGATTTATAAGCTATAAATGAGTCCACACAGAAAGATCAGAAACAGAATGACTATTTTTGCGTCAAGTGTAAGAGGTTAACCTATTATTTTATCTTCTTGAAGCCAACAGTGTGGTTTGTGCTGGCCTGCATGTTCCTGGGTGAATACTGTTCAGTGGTAAACCCTGCAGCAATTAGAGGGTCAGGCTACGAGGATTGCATTGTTGGGGTGAGGGGCTCTCTCTGTCTTTGTGACCTTATATAGGTTGCCTTCAATATTCCTGGATTGAGGAGGCACAATCATATCTGTATAATAATGCACATTTCCAGGCAAATTTCTTCCACTGACCATTCCAGGAGAGTTGGAATGTGTGGCGTTTATACTATTTAATGTGTACATATTGTCGGCATGAGATTTGCTGCGCTTGGTAGCTGTGCAATCTATCTCTGTACTTTGGTCTATCATCCCTCTGCTAACTCAAGGCTTAGACCACATCCTGGGTATTCTTTGGGTTTCTTCATGCAACCTTTTGAACTCCGAATAAATACGGTGCTCAAGCTAGCAATGTGTTTGAGGGAATTGAGTGGGAAATGATGGGGTAGGTCTTGGGGTAAAGAGAAGTCATCTCATACTGGAGGATTTCCAGTTCTGGAGGATATGGATAATTTGAATGTTACGCTCACAGGTCATATGGGTGAAGCAGAATTAACCCACCTCTTAAGGTGCAGTTGGTTGGATTTGATAATAGTGTACCTTTGTCTTGCAGAATTTTTGATATGATGTAAAGATCTGTGAAAGCTCCATTGCCATTGGGGAAAAAGGCCAGTACTGTAGTTCCTGGGAATTGGAATGTGGGCTTTTAGATTGATGTCTCTTATCTTGTCTAATCAGAGCACTTGTTTCTATTGAACCTGTTATAATAGTTCAGGAAGACATCAGGACAAAATCATTTTGTTTATTGAATAAGCCTGCTGAGTGAATAAGCCCAATTTACTGGTTGCAATTAAATAGGTATAGATATTTATGGTACCAGTATTACTTAGGGTCAGGTATGTAAGGCACTGTAGTATAACATTATTTAAGAGTATTCTCTACATTCTTGATGACAGAAACCACTGGAGCTACTGTGGGGCATAAAAACACTGAATTTCACAGCAACATATCGGGCCTGCGGCAGAAGATTGAGAGTGAGATGATCCCTCCCTATGTTGAACAGTTTGAGGAGAGTGTACAAGATGACATGATTCTGGTTGGCAGCCTTTCACTGGAACAGGTCAGAGTTAAAATCTGAATAACAATGCCATGCTCCTCTTTCTGTCATCATGTTGGTCCTCACCACCTAATAAAATCATCTGGCTGTCCTCAATTGGTTGACGCACACCCTGAAACATACAAAATGCTCCACTGCAATGGAAATAATATTCAAGAGGCATTCATATCATTTGACAAATGAGTATTTTTGGTTTAAAAAAAGTTTAATCCTTATTGCAGTTAGATATTTTCTCACTACTTTTTGCGTTTTTGAATTTGATAGGAAATCACTAATGTAGGTCATGTGTGCTTAAAGATGTGCGATTTCATTCATTAACATTATTCCCTTAATTGAAATATTTCAGTGAATCCTAACAGGTGAATATGGATATTCATGAATATTGGTGCCTTAATTGTGGTAATCGCAAACAATCACTGATGCACAAACTGCAGTTTCCAGTGTACAGCTGAAATTCCAGCATTCGCTAATACAAACACAATCCAACTTTGCAGCCATTGGTTTGCCTTCCTGTCCTTTCTCAGACTTTTGGGACCAAATTTCAGCTGAGGAATGACCCAAAAAGAAAAATGCCAGACGTCACAAATTTGTTGATGATTCATATCACAAAAAGGAAGCTACAATTAACACAGCAACTACCAGTTTGTGAATAATGCATTGACCTCAAACACTAACCTTTTTTGAATATTGGAATAATTTACATGTTTGCTCAACACTCAAGAGGCAGAGAGAAGCTTTTAATGCCATGTTACAGACCAACGTGTTCACCTCCCAGCAATACTTCTGAGAGGTAAGAGACCATCTAAAAAGTGCATTTTGTACGTGTTACATTATGAAATAGATTAAACAGGTGAAACTGTTTATATCCAAAAATTGAGCAATGGTATGATTATTTTGATCGTGCCTTGCACTTAAGATGATAACCTATAATTTTTTTGCTTGAACAGACAAGTGATCATCTGCAGGGTTTCCATGAATTCACACATAGATTGTCGATCACATGAAAAGCATCTGGCACAACATGAAGCGCTGTCTATCAAAAATCAGTGGAACGAAACCAAGGCAAGAGTGTTGAGATTTACAAGGGGTAGAAAAGGTTATTAAGCTCCATGAGTGTTCTGACTATTCTATGTGCGATTCTATTTTTGGATGTTTACAGTCAGAAATGTTGAGATTAATTCAATGACAAAGCAACAATTATTAGAACTAAATCTGCTTTATTATTAATTGAATAACTAAATTTAAAGTAATTTAGGTACGTATCAATTGCTCAATAAGTATTCATCAGCAGTTAGCATAATTAATACAATGATTGTAAAATGGCTGTCATTACATTAACTAGTTTTCAGTGTGTCTTCTATTATTTAGAGATTTTTTCAGTAATGTAGCAATTTCAGTTGAGAGACAAATCCTGGTTAAAATGTAACATTTCCAAGGCAGCAAAAGACTATAAAGCATTGAATTGTACTATAGATTGTTGTGATCAACAGATTCACACTTATGCTTTAACAGAGATCTTTATCTCAACAGAGATAATAGACAGAGTTTTTAAGTTCATGAATGTTTTGGCGTGATGTTATATAATTTAATGTTTGTTTCACAATCATCATGCATTATAACTTAAGAAAATGCAGTCAAACGCGTTCAAATAATTTCAATATATTCCTCCTATATCAACATTTATTGTAACAGAAACAGCATGTTTCATCCATTGTCAGAACAAACAAAATTAAAAGGCAATAGCATTCTGCATCCGAACCAATCAAGAAGATAGGATAGGCAAATAATTTTAATGCAAATTCAAGGTAATGCATATTATAAATTTGAAACACTGAACATAATAATAATATTCAAATTTGATATCACACTTCGCCATATCACTGAGATGTCTTAAAGTGTTTCAGGATTTTAGTATAGTGCAGTGACTGCGAATTTGTAGGTAAATTTAGCAGATAATTTGTATAAGTTGACAGAGTGCCCATGAGCAGACCAGCAGAAGGAAGCATCAATATAATACAATACAACTTACATTTAAATGTAACTTTATTATTGTAACCTTAACCCTAAACTACTAAAGAAAAAACAGTGTGAAATATATATTTTCTAAAACTTCACCAAAGTCATCCCTCTTTTGCTTCTTTTTTATTCTCTCCTAGGGTCCGGCGATATATCGATATACCGGTTATATCCGATATAATTTGCATATCGATATGCCGATATCGGAATTTAAAAAAATCGATATATCGAAAAATTTGCTATATCGAAAAAAAAATTATATATCGTAAATATGATATGTCGTTTCCAACGATATATCGGTATATATCGGTAAATTGCAGACTTTTTCAACTTACCTTGTCGATATCCGAATGCGCGCGCACACCGGAATGCGTGTGCTCATGCGCAGGACAAAAACCTGCGATATCGATATATTGATATATCGAAAAACGACATATTGCGATATCGATATATCAGTATGTATCATATGGGCAAACCGATATATCAATAACGGAAAATTTCCATATCGACGGACCCAATTTGAATAACTTTCTACTGTACTTTTATAACTCAAGCCTTTTTTTCCTGAAGACTTTTTATCTTTCCTCACTCACTTTTCTTTCTTCCAGCTCCACTTACATTGCAAACATGAATGCTTAATCTCTGATGTGATTTTAGGATGTTAATAAATTAATTTGTCATTATTGAGCTATCATGTCTGATGAATGGATTTGTCGGTGGTGTTTTAAACATTAAAATATTCAATTTAGATGAAAATGCAAAGGGAACCTACAGTAAAAACTGCATATTTAAATGATGGGACAAAAATATAACAATATTTTATTGAATTCATTGTTTTGTTTTCAAACCCTTTAAACCAACAAAATAAACACATTTTAATTTTATCAATGCATATAATTATTTTTAGAGCTTTGAAAAACACTGGAACAATAATGGAGCTGTCTGATCCTATAAATAATTCCTTTAAAAAAATAACAGTAATACATGGTCACTCGATCCACGACTGTTTGTGCGACACTGCTGAACACAATTGACGGCTGCATTTCATCCACAAAATATACAGTCAATTCACTTGATGGTATCTTCTTTGAAGCACTTTGAGATTGCTCAAAGACTTGATAAGGCAACTATATCAAATACAAGGATTATTATTATTATTCTTGGAGTGGATCTAAGTTACTTCATATGGCGCCTTATCACATTGTCAAGATATCGCAAAACAATTGATAGGATTTTACTTTGACTTCGTAGACTTGGCTGGAGTTTTATTGTAGCGATGGTAATTTACTAGCATTTTAGAACTGCACATCCCCCAACAAAAAAATACCAGTTAGTCCTGTTTCCCCTGATTGAAATTCTGGTTAGTAACCTACCCAGTGACCTCCTGAGGAATACACAAATATGGTATGTAAAGGATAGACGATGGAGTGTAAGTGAATGAATGTCCGAAAGGGGGCACAGAGTAAGAAAGTTTGCAAACTGTGAGTCAAGGCAGACACTTTAATATCTAAGATATTACCCTTGTGAGAGGGCTGCACTCTGAAGGATTGGTTGTTTACCAGGTCACCATGAGAAACCCACTGATTGAACCAAAGTCTCATCTGCCTGTTCAAGTGGATGTTTTGCCCTCAAATATACAGTCAATTCACCTGCATTCTGTGAAGCTTTGAGACATCTATTAGATGTGAAATGCGCTATCTCAAATGCAAGGATTATTATTATTATTATTAATTTCCCATGAACCTTCTCAAAAAGAAAAGGGAGGTTTCTCACGGAGACCTGGTAAACAATCAATCCTTCAGATAAGACTATAAGACCATAAGAATTAGGAGCAGGAGTAGGCCATTCGGCCCTTCGAGCCTGCCCCGCCATTCAATAAGATCATGACTAATCTTCTGACCTAACTCTAATTACCTGCCCCATCCCCATATCCCCATATCCCTCTATTTTAAAAAAATAAAATTGGTCATTCACTTCAAGCACTTCAGGACGCTACCCACTGTGAAGGGCGCTATAAATTGTTGTTATAACTGTTTGTGGAACATTGCTTTGTATAAATTGGTTGCTGTGTTTCCCTTCTAATATAGTCACTTCACTTCAAAGTAAAACTACAAAGCGGTTTGAGAAGTGTAGTAATGTGATAAGGTGCTATTTCAAATACGGATTATTGTTTTCAAGTATTAATGCCTGCCTAAATTTTTTCCAATAAAATCAGAAACCTTAATGATTTTACTTTTGCTCATGGCAAAAGTCATCTCAATGTATTTTCTTTCTATGTCAAGATATTACAGGTTTCACATGAGTGATTATTGTGAGCAGATTGAGGTGAACGCAATGATATATAATGTGCCATTTTGCAAAGTTCACACACATTTATGAGAACATTAACATTTGTGTTTAAGAAGTTCTGATTAAAGAACTACTAAGCCTTTCACATAGAGTAAAATACCCCCAACATTCTCACCTACAGAATGGAACAAGTTATCATTTATCATTGCTTGTTGTATGTTTCTATCCATTTCAATGGATCTGAAAACGGAATGAAAATTGCAACCTGTGATAATTATCATAGATATTAAGCAACATAATGGGCATAATGCAGGTCACAATTTGTTACCACCATGTATGGATCAACAAACTACAAAAAGAAAATTAATTAATTTTTAAATATAATTAATTTAAAGCTTTAATCTCTGTACATTTCTCAAAGTTGCTGGGAATTTAACTCCTTTTAAATTTACTTCAGGAAGATTTACGTTCAGTCTTGATCTCTTAAAACCAATATTTTAAACCAGGACAAGGCTAGGATAGCCTGTGGGGTACTTCAATACAAGTGGATTGGATAGCATTTTACTCAGAGAGTTAGACATTCTATGGAGCAGAAGCAGATGCACACAAGCTACCTGCGCAAGATGCACTTTGCAACCTGAAGCGCTTTTCTCAGCACAGGTGCCATTTACACTGTGAGAGCAGAATGATAGCTTGTCGATTGGTGGGAACAATGTTTGTCACTTACACAGTTATTTATTATATTTACAGCATTTTGTTTTGCATAATCTAAAAGTAAACAAACGAATACAAGTTTTATAGGAGCACCAAAATTTTCAGACAAGGAGACCATTTGACCCATCCACTCTGCACTGTGCCTCAGAGCAAGTTATAATAAAAAATAATCCTTATATTTGATATAGTGATTTTCACTTCCCCAAGACATCTCAAATGCTTCACATAATATACTGTAGAGTGAATTGACTATATATTTGGGAGCGAAACGCGCCAGCGAACTGTGCACAGCAGAGTTCCACAAACAGCCGTGGATTGAAGTGACCAATTTATTATTGTATCCATTCAATCCCATTGCCCTTTCCTAACCCCATACCATTTTAAGCCTCTGTGTTGCATGTGCCTATCTACTTTCCTCTTGAAAACCACACTGGACTCTACTTCATCACCTTACTTGCAGGGCATTCCATGTTCAAACAACTTAATTCAAAGGCCCAATTTCCATTAAGAAGGGTTTAATCTTCACCCAAAAAAATTTCAGTGGAAAAGTTAATGCAAACCCTTCAATGTCAGCAACTCCAGATAATGTTGATTCTCTTGGTTTAGTGTTTTAAAAAATAGATTTACGCATGAAATGAACCACAGGAAAAAATATTTATTTGTCAGCATACACGGAAACAGCCTAATAGAATAAAATGCATTGGTACAGATTAAAATAAACAGGAACATAACGTTCTGCACTCGATTAATGCCATTACATTTAGTGTTACATACTATTTTCTAAAAGAACATAAAAAACAGTTAGAATTGTTTTTAGATTGCAAAGGTTTTCTCACATTACAATTGTCCTGGTTTAACACATTTACTGAATTCCTCACGATCCCTCTTGATATTTGCAATTTGTGTGTGTATATATTTGTTTTCATTAGTTTGTCAGCATGTATGAATGTGTGAGTATATTTTAACAAGTGCTGTATTGTTCAAAGAATCATCTTTTGGATGAAACGTTAAATTGAGGTTCTGAGTTTAGATAATTGCTAAAGATTCCATTGTTCTATGTTAAACAGAAAGGAGATAATACTATTTATAATACTATAAATATTAATTATTGCATTTCAAGTCAGAGATTTTCACTTCTTTAGATGTCTTAAAATGCTTCACAAAATATACTGTAAAGTGCATTGACTGTATATTTATGGGCGAAACGGGCAGCCAATTGTGCAGAGCAGTGTCCCACAAACAATCCCGTGCATTGAAGTGACCAATTTATTGTTTCTTGGAGATACTCCTAGAGTCCTGTCCAGACAAATTGGTCACTCATTGCACAGTGCAAATTAGCTGCAGCATTTGGCTACACATATACTATCACTGCACTGATGGCAAGTAGCCATTAAATGCTTTAAGACAATTCAATGTTATAGGCATTAGGTCAAATACAAGGAATATTGTATGATTATTTTTGTTTGCCTTCAAGTGTAATTATATTAAGGACATAGTATATATATATATATATAAATGTATGTTGTATATAAAAATATATTACATTTCCCATTCTTATGTTGATATGTGTAAAAATTTGGAAATATGGGATGCATTCTGTAGATTGGATATAATAAGTATCAGGAAAGTACCTAAATAACTGATAAGTAATAAAGTTATGAATGGATTGTAATGAGCCTCACATGTTGAGTGATACATCATGTCACTGTCCAGTCTGTGATATACCTTCTATGTGTAATATATTTGGACTGTGTTTTCAATCAAGAAAATTAGTGAGTGAATTTTGCAAATCTAGAAAATCCATTTGAAATTTCTTTATCGCCTCATTTTGCTGCTTCAATAAGTTAGAAATAAAAAATAAAGCAGTAGGGAAAATCAAGTACGTGCATACTAAGACCTGAACAATGTTAGAGGGGGACCAAGCACATGGCACAGGTGAATGTTCATGTGGCTTCAAAGATATTATTCATTATTGCTATTGGAACACATGCTCATCATTTTACAGTATATATATGTGAATGGATCTTTATTATATGGTGGTATATGTGTAAAAAAATGAAGAACTGATATCGTTATCTTTTGGTTTGCAAGTTAATTTATTTACTGCTGTGGTTACATAGCTTTAAGCAAATGAGAACACGATTTATACGGCTCTTTAATAACATTCAAAAATAATGCCCTAAAATGTGGCCCACCCATTGGATTGCCTCAGAACTTTTAAGGGCTTGTTTCTGAGCTGTCTGGATCATTTCGCTATCTTGATATATTCTACAGAGAGGTTCACTGCTCAATTCTAATTTATACCAATGTTTTTCCCCGGAGATTGGTCCTGTAAAGTATGGAATAAACTGGACATAGAAGCGACAGCTTCCTTTCTATCCTCAGGTTGAATATTTAAATTGAAAATCAACTAACCAGTGATCTTGGTGTCTGCAGGGTGACTTAGACCCACATGAACTCAAACATATTTGGATAATAATCCTCGCATTTGATATAGCAACTTGTGAAGATGAAACATTTCACAGTGCTATAGTTTGGAATATGTATTACAACAACAACAACAAAAATACATTTGTATAGCGCCTTTCATTTGTTTTGGTCCGGCTTAGTAGGTAGCACTCTCATTCCTGAGTCAGAAGATCGTGGGATCAAGCCCCATGTCGGGACTTTGAAATCATACAGTCTAAGCTAAAACTCTATTACAGTGATAATGATGTGCTGCATTGTTGGAGGTGTTGTCCTTTGGCTGAGATACTGAACTGAGTTTTCATCTGCTTGTTCAGGTCAATGATAAAAGTCCCATGGCGCTATTTGAAAAGAGGAAGGAGTTTATCCTGGTGTTCTAGTCGACCATATCCAAATATAATTGGTTGATCGTTTCACGGCTGTTTGGGTGCCATTTCTCTGTATATATTGGCTGCTATGTTTGCTACAAAACACACAGTCACTGTACTTTACAGTATATCCTCTGAAGGGTACTGAGACATCCTCCCTACGTGAAAGGTACTAGACCAAATGCAAGGAATATTAATTATATGAAAAACTTATTAGTATACACAAAGGCGGAGAAAGAGATTCTGAGATGTTTAATTGGTTCTTAGTTTAGAAAATAATTTCTGAGGCTGTTTGAAACTGTAAACATTTATATCCACTTTTGTAGATATCACTTGATACTACTGATTCTATACTTAAAAAAACATGTTTCCAATTATATTTCTAATTTTATCCCCTTTGGCATATACCTCTGCCTCTGGTCTCCCGTCCACTATCCTGAGTCTCACACTGAGGGAGGCAACTTGTTGTCAGCCAGCTATTCAGCTGGAGAGAGCATTATGGCAGAGCCTGATCTCTCCCCACCTGGATGCATCATATTCACACTGGTTGGATGCAGAAGAAGGAGTAGGAAACCTATCTGATTGTAGCCTCCCAAACTGGGAGAAAACCACAGCCAATTTACCATCTTCATGCAGCTTACAGTGAGACCAGCAACCCCAGCTGAGACCAGCAAGAACTCGGTGAGATTCAAACCGGTGAACTCCTGATCCATATGCAGCAACTCTATTCACCGTACCATCGAAGCTGCCCCCACCTTATTTATTTATGATCAACTTCTTCCACTGTCTCGGATAACAACTCTTATGGGCTTGTATTTTTCTATCATTCATGCATTTTTTTTTCATTAGGAATTAAAACCTCGGGGTATGAATAATCATCAAAAGGAACAGATTTTAAAAGAAAGACTTCACATAGCCTTTGAGAGGTAAGGCTATTGCAGAATAAAGATAGCCTCATAGAATCAATAGCAGATGTAATCATGGCTAGAGATGCAATGTAGAATAACAATCCTTACACAGTTTATCGTTTCTAATTGTTAAAGTACTTTCTCGCGCTTTACTTTTTAAGTATTCATTAAAATAATGAGCTCCTCGAAAAAGGAAACATTTGATAAAAGAATATACATAAAGTCTCTAAAATTGGAATGTTGTCAAGTTTTATTTGTGGGTTGAGGTTTTAGTCTATCTTCACAAACTAATTATTTTAATTATAACTCTTAAAAATACACAATTAAAGTTGTGAGGTACTGTTAATTTGTTGCCCAGATTTTCTATACACTTAAGAATTAAATAGCAGGATAAAAAGGTCTTAGCGCATGTGTTTGGTACAACAACAAAATTACATTTGTATAACACCTTTCACGACGAGACGATGTCCAAAGGCATTGGACAGATAATATTTCGGACCCAAGCTGGGAGTAGGGATTCAGGAGTGTGAAGGGCAGCGGGGAGAAGGAGGTTGATCAAAAGCATCATTGAAGAGGAGGGCATTGAGATGGGTCTTGAAGGAGGCAAGGAATGGGGCAAGGCGGAGGGACTGCGGAACAGAGTTCCAGAGGGTAGGGGCAGAGTAGCTGAAGGTCTGCCCGCCAATAGTGCGACGAGGTGGAGGACGTGAAGTAGGCTCAAGCCTGCTCAGCAGAGGGAGCAGACATATTGGTAGGGGGTTAGAAGGTTGCAGAGGTAATAGGGAGTAAGGTCATGGAGTGCTTTGAACATGAGGATCAGGATCTTCAACTGTATGATGGGAAGCCAGTGAAGTCGGGCGAAGGTGTGGGGTAATATAGTCAAGGAGCTTAGTGCAAAAGAAGACACGTGCTGCAGAGTTCTGGATGATCTGTAGCTTGTGGAGGGTGGAGTTGGGGAGGCTGACAGGCAAGGAGTTTGCATAGTAAATTATTTATCTTAAAATTTTATTTATTTAATTGGTTAGCTGGGTGTCTAACACATGCAGAAATCTATTACCATGCTTAAAAGTCTCCAAACCGGTAAATCATGTGAAAGACTTTGAAATATCCTTCTAATGTGCAGGGCGCTACATTTCAAACTGAGAGTTGTTCAGATATGGAATGCCCTGTCAAGTAAAGGGAGGCTTGAGGGGTTAATGGGGTTAATGCAAGGTTGTGGGATTGAATGAATACCTTGCTCTGAGAGTTGGTGCAGATCGGCTGTATGATTCTATGAGTATTTTAAATGTTTTTAAAAAAAATAAAAAGCACATTCACACTTCTCCGATACCAAAGCCAGAAATTGAATAGTAACCATTATCAAAGATGAAAACTGGAAGCATTAATTTATTATTTATCAATGTGTTGTCATTATGATTTGAAATCTATATGCTGAAATGCATTTGGGGATCAAAACTGAGAAGTGATGTGCTAATTAACATTGGCACAAATTCTTATAACATTGTTAAATGCGATAAATGAGACTGGGGATGCTCACACCATAAATCTCCAAGCTACATTGGACCTGCCATGCCAACTAACAGCATGGAAACTGCTCCAATCAAGGTCACAAATGATATCCTGACCATTTATGATCAGGTCCCTCTGCCTCCTCATTCTCCTTGACCTATCCGCTGCCTTCAATACCGTGGACCACTCAATCCGCCTCTATTGCCTGACCTCCCACCTCAACCTTCAAGATTCTGTCCTTGACTGGTTCTAGTCCTATCTTTCACACCGCCTCAACTTTGTGTCTGCCAACGGCTTTTCCTCCAGCCCCCGCACAGTCTTGTGCGGCGTTCCTCAGGGCTCTGTCCTTGGTCCCCTCCTCTTCACCCTCTATATGCTCCCCCTCAGTTACATCATCCGCAGACATGACATAAATTTCCACATGTTTGCGGATGACACCCAACTTTACCTTTCTACTTCCACTCTCAATTCCAGGACTACCGGAAAGTTGTCTCCCGGTAGTCCTGGAATTGAGAGTGGAAGTGGAAAGGTAAAGTTTCTAATTGACTGCCTGCCTGCCTAACATCGAATCCTGGATGGGAGACAACTTTCTCCAGCTGAATGCCTGCAAGATTGAGGCTTGTGTCAATGCATCCACACCTCAGGCACTGGCAGCATAAGCATCCAAGGCTGCGCACTCCACTTCTCTAAACCAGTTAGGAAACTGGGTGTCTTGTTCGACCTTGAACTGTCCTTCCTCCCCCACATCCGCGCCCACGCCATGACCAGTACTGCCTTCCACCACCTTCACAACATCGCCAGACTCCGCCACGGCCTCACACTTCAGGCTGCTGAAACCCTTATCCATGCATTCATCACATCAAGGTTCAACTATGGAAACTCCCACCTCGTCGGCCTTCCTAATTCTTCCCTTCACAAGCAGCAGATCATCCAGAATTCTGCAGCTCCTGTCCCTCTCGCACTAAGCTCTGCGAACACATCACTCCCACCCTCGCCTGGCTCCATTGGCTCCCCATCCTCCAGAGGATCGAATTCAAGGTCCTCATCTTCACTTTCAAGGCTATTCACAGCCTTTGAGTTGTTGAATGCTGGCTTAACTCAGTCCCTGGGGACACAATTTGCCATCCCCTTTTCAAGTTACAATATTTAATTTGTATTTGGCAGTTTAGGTGAATTTAACATTTTCCTAAATCCAACATATATTCAATTTCAGAGTTCAGATTTTGAATAAAAACTTAGTTGGTGAAGTTTAATATTGGGATCAATTCAGATAGTCTGAACAACCCATAAGTATTTCCTCCAATTCTGCCGGCCATTTACTAAGTTTGCACTAGTTTTCTTATTGTGAAAGCAAATATAGATTTATACCACTCATGTATACGTGCATGTAAATGCATATGTGTTGCAACAGGAAAATAATCCAATCTTGCAACTGTTTCACTGAGAGTGTACGGTGGAAACAGATCAACTCTAAGCTTTTGGCCCTATTTTATAAACAAAGATTTCACTTAAAGAGTCTGGAATAAGGTAGGGGTACTTCTTATGAGTATTGGAGCCAGCTTCCATGGAAGTCACCAGAGATGAATCTGAGTTTTGAAAAGTTATTAGGTTGTAAACTGTAATATGTGATCTGATGGTTTTCATAACACACATCACAAAAAACTGAATTAAATCAGTATCCCCTGAACTTGCGCTTAAATGCTGTTGTCTTTGTGTCCAACCATTGTGCCAAAGCTGGGGTGGGGAGGAGAGGGATGAGATTCACCTATGTATGAGCTGTCAATCATTATTGATTGGTACTAACAAAGATAAATTTTTCAGTGATAATTATTATCACCAGTGACAATTATCACATTACTCATAAGAGTTTTCTCACCACTAGATTAAATTATCAACATGTCTGTGGTTCTTGCATGTGTTATACCTTTGGATCTCACTGCTGCTCACTAATCTCTCCTTTATTTTGTCATATATGTCTGATGTTGGTGGAATTATTCCTACCATAATCATTCATATTGAACAGCTAATAACACTTTGCCTTGTTACACTTTCGCCATGCTTCTATTAGAAAAATAAAAAATTCTTCACCTATTCTTCGTAAAGAAGCAACTTCATTATATCACACCTATTCACAAGTATGAAACTACATCTTTCATATTGTTAAGACTAGTTACAATACCCAAGAATATCTTTAAAAAAAAACCTGTACCTGCGATATAACTTTATTTTGGATCAATCTTTGTGTGATCTTTGTTAATTGCTATTGATAAAAATACAATAAAAGAGAAGTTCTTTCCCATAAAGGAGAATTGGTATAGGCACAATACATTTTTAAACTTGTGAAAGTTGGAATATATAAATGGTTAAACTTCAGTCCGAAATAAGTCTTTTTACAAAATTGTATTTGTAAAAAACATGTAAATACAAGCTGAGGATCGGCCATCCTAATAATATTTTACAATGTAGGCATTGTATTTTTCCTGGTAAAATTAATTTACAGAAATTTGGGATTAATTGTAAAATGACAAAATGATTATATTGCAGAGCAGAAAGCCAACTGCTGAAAGCACTTGAAGCCCGCAAAGGTGAAGTAATGGCTGTGCAGGGTGACCTGACTGAAGACAAACACCAATATAGTGGTATGCAAGGCCATTGCTGGAAGGTAAGGGCAAAGGACAAGTCTCCTCCTGTAGATTTCTGAAAGTCTTTTCCAATGCAGTATCACACTGGCGTTGTGAAGTCTTTCAGCAAGTGATGAGCAGCTATGCCGCCATGCAAATGAGACAGGCCTGGAGATGTAATGAATCTTCTATCAACCTTTCCTACCAGGGTGACAGCTTGCTTTGAGGAAGGTTGTAAATGCAAGAGAGATTGTGGTATAATTCCTCAGACTGGCATTTCTGCCCCCCAGTCACCATTCGATTATCTTCCAAATTGCTGTGTTTCAGAGAGATAAAGATTTTTTATGGCTTGCTGACTTGAAACAACCAGTACAGCCAGAAAAGCAATGGCAATCCTGCCATGCAAAGTAATTTCATTGGTAAAAGACAAGATCTTCATTTATATATTTCACAAGTTACTAAGGATGAGGGAGCTAAAATATAAAATGTCATGTTTTGGCATGCAAAATTATAAAAATATATTTCTATATAAAATTTGTTGGGGGTGTTTAATTTAGAATGTGTTTAATATCCAAGGCTGCCTGCTCCAGTAATCCTGCCCAGAGGTTTTAAAAAGATTACCTCCATTTTTCATATAATGTTAATTTTGGATTTCAGCAAGCAAAATATAAAGTTTAGAGCTTTTTGGTTAATTAAAATTCTGTAATTAGAATGAAAATAATTGTCATGCAGCTCAGTGCTTTAAAGAAAAGAATGATATTCCAAAAGGGAAAAGAAGCTTAATGATAATTCCTGCAGCCTATTTCCTGTGAAAATTTACAGAAGCTGCTTTGTGACCTTTAAAAGTGCCAGGTAATATTTCATAAACTTCTCCAAATGCATTTTGCAAATCATTCGTGATTGTCCATAAATCCTCAAAAAGAAACAATTGTTTTATTTATTTTGGAAATGTTCTTCTTGAGCTTATTTTTCTTACCTAAAACAATGCTAGACTTGATTCAAACATGGTGCTTGCCAGACTCCCTGGTTCTACCATCTAAAACTCCAGCTGATACAAAATTCTAATGCTTGTATCCTCACCCACCCTAAACTCCCGAAACCCATTTCTCCTGTTCTCGCCAAGATGCATTTTTCCCGGTCTCACAACGGATTGATTCAGATGTTCTCAACTATAAATCCCTTCACGCCTTTGTACCTCTCTATCTCTGTGAGATGTGCTACCCAACTGTTCTCTTCTACTCCCCCTCTACTCAGCTAACTCAACCCTGTTGTATGTTTTTGTCCCCTCTAGGCCATGATTAGTGGCCGAGCCTTCAGCAACTAGGTTGCTGGATCCCAGTTTGGGTTAATTCATACTTGTGCTCCCAACCTCTGGAACTCCTTCCCTGAACCCCTGTATCCTTTTTTTCTTTGTTTCAATTCCACCTGAAAGCCTTAGACTACACCTACAACCCCTTCTCTTTTCCCTGCTCCCTTGCTCAATGCCGACTTGGCTTTTTGTAAGTGCTCGGAGGCTTTATCTCATGTGAAGGACACTATAGAAATGCAGGCGGATGTCGGAATGCAGGAATGTTATTGTAATATTGTTGAATCAAATCCATCAACAACAAAATTACACTTGTAGAGCGCCTTTCACGTCAGGAGGACACCCCAAGGCGCTGGCCGAGGATGTCCCAAGTCTAGCATTGCCTTAGGTAAGAAAAATAATCTCAAGAAGAACATTTCCAAACTAAATCAAACAATTGTTTTATAAGAACAAATGCTTGACCATGTATTTTTCTTCCAATTAATTGCCATTCTAACAGAGTTCTGTATCGTTAATATGTTTTTTTGGGAGGAGCAGGGAAGAATGTTGGGATTTTTAGATTAAGTTTACTTTAAGTGGGCTGTTCTTATAGATTGCATGTTGTTTACTGTATTTTCCAATCTTAGTAATGATGTTTTTAGTTAATGCTTTATGCTGTTATATATAGTATCTTTCTACAAAGGGTTTCCTCTTTAGGTTGAATGGACCAGAACACCTCAACCTGTTCAAATCCACCTGAAGTGCCTACGGGGTGTGAAGGACAAACTACCCAAAGGACAGTTCATTCTAAGAGTTTCCTTGTACAACAAGCTTGGGGGATGTTCTCTCCAGTGGTGTAAGCTGAAGGATCAAAACTGGGTGAGAACAACATTGCCAGTCCAGCATGATGGAAACTTTTACAATGTGGATCTGAGTTTCAACCAGAACATTTTTACAGTAAGTTATATTTATTGTATTACATGTCTATTTGAATGGAGGATTGCTTTATTTTCTGGTTTGCTGAATCACAGTCTGGGTTAATTCACACTTGCATGTCTCACAGCAGGTGACTCTTGAGTTGCTTTAGATAGGGCCAGCACCAATTTGAAATTTGGAGAACATTTATAATAATCCTTGTATTTGATATAGCGCTCTTCATGTCTTCTAGATGTCTCAAAGTGCTTCACAGAGTGTACTGTGAATATTTGTGGGCAAAACACAGCCACCATTTGTGCACTGCAGTGCCGAACAAACAGTTGAGGATTGAATTGACCAATTTATTATCAACCAATTTATTATGAGACATGTGGAGTAAGGAAACTTGCCCAAGGTTTTGCCCTGCTTGGAATCAAACCCAAGTCTTTTGCTTGCCAGGTGATTGTTCCAATCATTGAGTTACAGGACTACACATTATGTGAGAGCAAGAGAGAGAAAGTAACTGCAGCTGGACCATAAAAAGCAGAAACATCAAAAGTAAACCACAAGGGATTCATGTTGGATTTTCTCTCAAGGGATTAAAAAGTTTTCTTATTGTCCATGATAAAGTGCTTTGTCTGTGAAAGGAGAGAGCTTGATGGGCAATTACCAAGAATAATTGCACCTCTCAGAGGCTATTTCTTCATTGGAAATGTTTACTCACTATAAGGCACTCAGTTCCAGGAGTGCTTAAACATGCATTTCACTTCTTATAGTCATATTTACCTTTCACAAATGTCACTGTTAAATCTTTGGCACACTGCACACACCACTACCCAGATTTGCTCAGCTTCTTTGCAACGCCTGGTTGCACGCATTCTCATAACGCTTAACAAACTGTAGCAAGCTACATATGTTGTTAATATGAGAAATGTGTACCGTTCTGCCAGCTGTGTCGTGCTGCTTTTTAAATGAGCGGTAGAAGTGGTACAAAATGTGTTTAAACCATCTCCTGTAGCTCAGTGGTTAGAGTACTTGCTTTGCAAGCGAGAGACCTGGGTTCAGTTCCAGTCAGGGCAAAACCTTGGGCAAGTTTCCTTACTCCCCGCATGCCTAATAATAATCCCTTGAAAAAAAAACTAATAAATTGGTCATTTCAATCCATGACTGTTTGTGGGATACTGCTGTGCGCAGTTGGCTGCCTTGTTTCGCCCACAAATATACAGTCAATTCACTTTACGGTATATTCTTTCCGCCTTCAAGTCCCACCTCAATACCCTCCTCTTCGACGGTTCCATTGGTCAACCCTCAAATCCCCTCCTTTCCCTCACAACACCCCACCACCCTCCCATTCCTGAACCCAGCTAGGATCTGAAACATTGATTGGCCAGCGCCTTGAGACTGACTTGAAAGGCACTATACAAGTGTAATTTTGTTGTTGTTGTACTGTGAGAGAAAATATGAAGCTGACTTCACACACGGTAAATGGTGAGTATTTTAAACATTTGCATTTGGAGCATGTCATTCTCTCCTCTGTTTTAAAAAAATCAATTCACAAACAATTCTAGGTTCGTTTTAATACATTTTATGAGGGAGATTTCCATCAACTTCTACATTTTTTGTTCAATCACTGAACATTGATGATGTCTTAGGGATATACATGCCTTCATAATGGTAGCCATCATGAGGGAATGATCAGTGTAACTGCTGACCTTTGACCTAATTTTCCATTTTAAAAAAAGTGTATAATTAAACATTACCTGTATTTCTATATTGCAGTTTGGTATTTTTAAAAGGCTTATTTCTTCTCATATATAGTTAGAAAACGGTACTCAGCTTGACATTTCTAATGTGGAAATATTAGAATGGGGTTGGAACGCAATTCAACAATCTCATCTGGTAATAGTAAAGTAGAAGCTAATACAGGTCAACATGGGATTTTAATGGAAAGATCATTCCAAATAGATTCCCCAGAATTGCTTTTTGATCAGCCGGATGTCTGATACATGTGGAAACCCATCACTTTACTTAAAATGATGGGTTTCCTTATTTGTTAGACACCCAAACTGAGAGTTCCAGCTACGCCATCTCCTTATGGAGCTTTCTATGGCTGGAATGGATTGAGCACTATTTCCCGAATGCACCCTGTTTACCAAATTCCATAGAGCATTAGGGCACAGGTTGGTGAGAACAAAGTTTCATTGAAATTTGCGTTGAATCCAATAACAAGTTAACTTCAATTATTCACAAAGGGAGGAATCCCTGCATTATAACTAATAATCACATTCTGTACTTCTACCCAAAAAGCGAAGACCATGCTTCCGTTAGGAATTCCCTGTAGTTCATTAATGTTGGATGCTGTAATAGAATTGTATGTACTTTATTAGAAAACAGGTTGATTGATTTGAAGGTCGAGGTCACCGTTACGTTCATTGTTTGGCTTGTTTGCCTGGTATGGTATGGGCCATTTTGTACTATTCTTGACTGTTTTCGCTATTTGAATTGTACCTTGTTTTACAGGTTTCAAAAGGCACTGCCATTTCAAATAGTACTGATTAGCTTTACAATGTCATTTACACAATGAAAGGGATTTTGCTGATGTGTTGTCATAAGATAAGATCTTAGAGTGTATCTCCAGGCCTCATCATGTGTGCAGAGTCTGGATATTGTGATTTTAAACACTGTTCTGTGCTTCCTCAGCTCCACCTTCATGGTTCTGTCCTTGCCTGGTTTCACTCTTGATTTTTTCATCGTCTCATTTTGTATTCACAAACAGCTTCTCCTCCAGCTCTCGCATTGTCACATTACTCAGAACACTATCCTTGGCTCTCTCCTCTTTAATATTTGCATGCTACCATTCAGTGATATCGTCTACAGGCATGGAGTCAACTTAGAGTTAACATCGCCACATGTAAGCAGATGACACCCAATTCACTCTGCCTCTAACCTTGACTCCAGGACCACTGCTGTCCTGATGGAATGTTTGTCAGACATCAAGTCCTGGATGAGAGCCAACTTTCTCCCAATTGAATGTCGACAAGTCAAAGTCCCTACTGCTTGGCTCCCATGAGAGCCTCCTGTTTTCATTCACTAGCTTACAGTAAAACACAAAGAAGCATTGGAAATAATTCAGAAAGACAGTAAAGCAGTGTTGTTTCAAATCAATGAGCTCTGAAGAGAAATTAATGAAGTAGGAGCAAAATTAAGTATAGAAGTAACAATTTATTTGAAATGGTGTAAATTTATTTGAGAAATTACAATTATCATCAAATTTCAACTATCTACTGGGATAGAGAGAGGAGCAAGGCACAATTATGGCAGATAATTAAAGATCCAGTGAATAATAAAATATTTTACAATTTATTTGGTATTATTTTCCTTTACATTATTCTCTTCCTACTGTTTTTGCCTCTCTATTTATCTATCCTGTATTACAGTAATCCTCGTTCATTGGAGTGAACCTGTTTCTAGATAAATCGCTGGGTGTCCTGGAGCAGCCACCCCAACTGTCCTATCATTCACACTCTCCGTACAAACCGCCTCCTCAAGGCAAACACTACTTCCCACTCTCTCATACGTACCCTCCCCACTTCCCCTTCCACACCCATCTCTTCTACACACCCTCAAATCCTCACCGTACCACTCTCTCCTCCCTCTCCCCCACTCCAGCAAACCCATCCGCATTGCCTTTCAAAATGTCCATTCCCTCTCCAACAAAGCCCTCAGTATCCATGACCTCATCCTGGATGAGCACATTGATATTCTTGGGCTTACGGAAACCTGGTTCTCCCCCAATGACCCTGTCCTTCTAGTCAAGGCCTCCCCTCCAGGCTACACCTTCCACCCACACCCACCGCCCTAACCAACCCGGTGGCAGGGTGGCCATCATCTCCAAAGCTTCCCTTGGTCTTTCCCCCTATTCGTCGAGCTGTTTCCCTCTTTTGAGCACCTCACTCTCTACCATCTTTCTCTCTCATTAAACATTCTTCTGCTCTACCACCCTCCTAAACCCCCTGGTTCCTTCCTCCATAATATCTCCACTCTCCTCTTCTCCCTGTCCCTCAGCTCTGAACGTCTGCTCATCATGGGCGACTTCAACCTTCACCTAAACTCCACTTGTACCACATCTTCTGATTTCACTGCCCTCCTCTCCTCCCTAAACCTCACCCTCCACATCGACTCATCGACCCACAACTGTGGTCACCCTCTCGATCTTGTCCTCACCCACGGCCTTGACATTTTTGACCTCAGCATAATAGACAAGATCATCTCGGACCACTTTCTTGTCTCCTTCTCCTCTTGCATCCCTCTCTCCTCCAAGCCCTCAACTGTACTTTTCCGCCAATGGAAAATTCTCCCGCCTGAGACCCTCACAGAGTCCATCACATCCTCTGACCTCCTACCCCTCTGACCTTCCACCCACAGTGATCCTGAAGCAGCTGTCCAACTGCTCCATGATCGTCTCTCTCCACCTTCAACTCTCTCGTCCCCCTGAAATCCAGGTCCATCTCCAAACCTACCCGTTCCCCCTGGTACAACACTCATCTCTGCACCCAAAAAACCCAAACTCGGCTGCTCAAGTGCACGTGGCAGAAAAATGTCCCACGGTTCACCACCAACCGTGGCTCGAGCATCTCCACAGTTACCGCCGTTCTTTGTCGCACGCAAAAACGCCCTATGACTCAAATATCATCCTGAAGGCCAAAAACAACCCAAAAATCCTTTTTTCCACCACCCACCACCTCCTCCGTGTGCCCCCTCCGGCATCCTCAATCTTCACTTCAAATGCGAAGTGCGAGGAGGTCATGACTTCTCCTCCATAATCCAAAACATCCGCTAGGCAGCCTCATCCTCCTGCCTCTCGTCGCCCACCACCATCAACCCTATTCCGTCCCCCTCACCCTCCCCGTCATCAGCTCCTACCATGACTCCCTTCCTACATTCCTTCTCCCCCGTCTCTCCTTCCTTCCTCTCACACACCATCAATGTAATGCCCACCACTTGCTGTCTTGACCCCCTTCCCACCAACACTGATCACCCAGCTCCCCCTCCTCTGCCTACTGCTGGCTGACATCGTCAACCAGTCCCTCTCCACAGGACCAGTCCCTGCCCCCCTCAAAACTGCTGCCATCACCCCCACTCCTCAAAAAATCTTCCCTAGATCCCTCATACCCTAGCCATTACCGCCCTATTTCAAATCTGCCCTTCCTTGCCAAAGCACTCGAACGTGTTGTTGCCAACCAACTCCGCACCCACCTCTCCTCCCGCACATTTTTAGAACCCCTCAAGTCCGGTTTCCGCCCTGCCCACTGTACAGAGACTGTGCTTGTGAAAGTCACATGTCTCACCCATCTACCTGCAGGGTACCCCAAGAATCCATCCTTGGCCCCCTCCTCTTCCTCATCTATATGCTCCCTCTTAGGAACGTCGTCCACAGACAAGGGATACACTTCCACATGTAGGCGGATGACACCCAACTCTATTTCTCCACCTCAGTTTGCGACCCCCAGCCCATGGATGTTCTGTCAGGCTGCCTGTCAGACATCAAGAGCTGGATGAGCATAAACTTCCTGCAGCTGAATGTTGATGACGGACACCATATTCTTTGGCTCTTGTCAACGTCTCCAATCACACGGCTCTCACCTCCTCAACCGTTCCGGCCTGGCCCTAAAACTCTCTGAACCCGTGTGCAACCTTGGCATCAGGTTCGACCCCCAACTATCCTTCCTCCCACACATCTGGTCCATCACCAGCACCGCTTTTTTCCACCTCCGACGGATCGCCCGTCTCTGGCAGTATCTCGCTCCAAAAGCCGCTGAAACCCTGGTCCATGCCTTTGTCACCTCTCGGCTGGACTATTCCAATGCCCTCCTCGCCGGTCTCCCCTCCACCACACCATAAAATCGAACTCATTCAAAACTCTGCTGCCCACATTAAAGTCACTCTTAGTCACTTGACGGCTCATTCTCAGAAATCAGGATCTTACTACAGTAAAAGCATGCCACTTATTAAACTTACAAACTTGTTTTTTTTTACCGATCTTTTTACCGAGTGTGCTGGAATCTTTGTTGGTAAGTATCCATACAATATTCTGTTACTATTTAGTGTATTATTAATATAGTATGTTTTAAAATAAGTTAATTTTTTGTGTTGGGTTTTTGACAACTTGCCGTCCGATTATCCGGCACAGTCAATTGGTCGACTCCCTGATGACTGAAAGCACAGTCAGACAGATGCATCTTGAGAGAGCCTTGAACGAGTTGAAGGAGGGTGCGAATTTGTTTAATTCGTACTAAATGCTTGTTATCTTGCAGTTTGTTGACCAATCAAGAGTACTACGACACCAAATTGGACAGTAGGTTTGCATTAAATTTGGGCAAAACACATTTGTTTAATTGTTAGAATTTTCAGATAAAAGAGATGAATAAAATGCATAAAATATTGCCCTCTATGAAGTGCTTTTTTTGGAAAATCTACATTTATTTATGTAATATTTGGTACAACAGAATACGAAGGAAACACAATGTACAACATCTTATGCTACATTTTTCCCTTTCTCCCACTACAAACATATTCTGTTCTTTACATTCCTTCACTGCTCACAGGTTGTGCGCACTTTTTTTTGCAGTTGCCCCCTTTAAAACAGTCAGAAGTCTCCCCTTTCTGCACGATGTATATGTATGTATCTCCTCTTTGATGGACCCATTGGCAACTCCTTCCCCCTCCACCCCCCCCACCCGTCCTCAGCTCGGGTCTGAAGCAATAACTGTCCAGCGCCTTGGGACGTCCTCCTGATGTAAAAGGCGGTGTACAAATGTAGTGTTGTTGTTGTTGTTGTATGTACCCACACTCACCCTGATAAGGTGCACTTGCCACTTTCGATTTCCACTCTTCAGCACAGATTAAACTGGTCCTGAGCTTCGCAATTTGAGTTGGACCAGATTGCCCACTTCATACTTGGCATGAATAGCAGATTTGCACCAATTAATGCAGCACATTAATTATGTGTTGTAGCAAGACAATTTACAATGCAGGGCTGGGATTTCCCATGTAGTGAGTATTAGAAACTTCCTGGTTGTAAATCGATAGTATCTTTGCAGATTTGATCACAAAAACTACAAAGGCAGCATTTTTTTCTCCCTTTTGGTGTAGCGGCTAATGTAGCCGTCTAATCAATTCCAAATTGCTACAAATGAAAATTAATGACCTTGCCAAGCTGCAAATTATCTGCATGACTTTTCCAAATGAGAGGAGCATTTTGTCTGCTGGCAGAAAGCTCTAGGAAAGCTTGGGGGGTGGGGGAGGGAGCTGGTGTTGGTGATGGGAAAAAAAGCCATTCATCACAGGTGCAGAGGTAGGAATTGCTCACGCAAGATTTTTTTGTAGAAATGTGAAGTGATAGTTGGGTAAAATCGTGTACTGTTGACCATTGCTATCCAACTTTCCATTCCATGTCTACAATATGATTTCTGATAAACGAAAGTGCAGAACTTTGCTTTTGTGAGTGGTGAATGATAAATACCAATGAGTTGTTGGAAAGTGCTCTAGGAGACGCTGGGACTCCATATAAATGCAAGCTGTTGTTGAAAACATATATGTTCATCCACTGGAGGCCAAAAACAACTGTGATAGCCCTTGGACAGACAATAGTGAAAACCCCTAAATGTTCTGTGGTAATGACAACAGAAAGCAACACGAGAAAGGTTTCTAAAGACAAGATTACTTTCAGCTGTTAATCCTGGTAGGAAGTTGGAGGAAGCTCATTTACAAGATTCTGTGGGTGATTCACGAAGTTGATCCAGTGAAATTGTTCATTGTTGCAAAGGGTTCAGATACTAAGCTAAACATTGTGAATTGAGAGCAAAGGTTTTGAGTTAGAACTTTGTAAAATGGGCTCAAGTTGCAATTAGATTTGTTTCTGGAGAGAGAGAAGGGATTTGATGGGATGGCAGACATGTGGGTTATGAGATTTACTAAACAGTGCAGGGTTTGCTGGATCCAATGGCCTTTTATTGTTCCTAAAAAAATTATCTTTGGGTAGACATCCATGGCTCCATCAGCACCTGAAGACATCATTTGTGAAGGCAAGACATAATTTTTTGAACGCCCAGATGTTGCTACCAGCATATATGCAAGGAGAATGCAGCACCAGAAACTTCCACAGGCAATCAGGATACAAACTCTAAAGTCACATCATGGAGCTAAGTGTAAAAGAAAAGACAGCAGTCACGATGGTTAGGGATTCTAGCAACATTACTGTTACTCATCCTCAGGCTACAGGACACAGCTCAATTTGTCGAATGATTGATATGTGGGCAGCTATCCAAAGTGACTTTGCTTAGATGAATAATACTACCACAAAATGCATGCAAGTATGCAAAGCAGCTCATTCTCCAGTTTGTTCAGCTTTGCTAACAACAGTGAAGTTGACCATTGTGCGTGACTTCCATGCAAAATGGGTCTTTAGGGATAATTTTACACGCACTGAGTAGTTTGTTGTGTGCTGTGGAATTAGTTTGAATAGTGTTGTGTTAGCCAAGAAAATAGGTTTCTTTTTCTCTGATGCCAAGGGACAGAAGCAGAAAAGGTAAACATGTTTCTGGAACAATGCTGGTTCCTTAAAAGTCCAGAGAAAGGGGAAAAATCATATTTTGTCTTTCTTTAATTCAATAAATGAATACGTTTGTAAAGAAAACCTTGTAATGTGTTCTGCCAAATGGCTACTGGTTGAAGAAATCCTGGTTTGAACATTGCATGTGGAAAGATACTACCGCTGTTTCTTCCACTATGGATTATTTTATTAGTATTTTTAATAAACGTTTCATCCTAATGCGAGTTACCTAATTAGATATAACACAAGATGTGTCAGGTTCACAGTAAAACTCTGTTCCCAACAATCGTTCAACCTCAAAAGAGTACCACTTGCTGTATTCACTATGAATCTTTCTATTTCAACATCTAGCTTTTCATTCCACTTCTCTGAACAATATTTTCCCTCTAATGGCAACTTGGCCTGAGTTGTGGCTTATTTTATGCTGTGTTTCCATGCATGAAGTTGAGACTGCTTCAATTAACTTGAAATGGAACCCTTACAACTGATAGAATTGAAGGCCTTCTTTCTCCATCAGTCTGGGTGGACAGGGTAGTGTGATTATCCACTCTGTTCTCAATTGAGTTATTTATTATAGTGCACAGTCTCAACCACAAACTTTAAAACTTTCCACAGATTTTCAGTTTAGAAGAAAAAGAAGTGCATGTGGGAATAGCGTCTCATATACTATTTCTATCATGCCTTTCACAAAAAATAATAATTTCAAAATGTTTGAATACAAAGAAGAGCAGTTAGAAGGAAAGGGAGAATTGAGTGTATTGACTAAATTTATGTTTGCAAATATACATTTTAAAGTTAGGTTAAGTGGAAATTAGATAGAGATTTGAAAAACAATTGCAGAGATCATGGGTGTAGTGACTGAAGGCTCAAGCAATGGTTGAGAATCAGAGGAGTGATAATCATTACTTTTTATAACATAAATATATTTGTAATTATTTTTAATGTAAAAAAATTCCATTGTTTATTTCCGCTTTTAGGATTCAAACACATTGTTCATTTTTATCTTCACTCAGATAATTTGCCATTTCTTTGATTTTTCTCAGTACACCAGTTACATTTCTCCATGATTCTTGTATTCGATTACTAATGAATAGGTTTCACATGAGAAAATGATAGTTGAATATGAGATGTGTCAATCATAATGTAATTGAGCTGACCTCATGCATTCTGCCTTGATAAATTGGAAGATAGGCTACAGTATATTTCTCAGGAACGTGCTGGATCTTGCATCTTGCCATGAACCACATAATAAAGGTGCGCAGTGTGAAATTAGGGAAGACTTTCCATTGGATAAATTAAATGCGTGTGTACAACAGGCAGCTGAGCTCCACAGGCCTGCTGTGATTGTAAAGCTTTTAAGAGGGACAGGTTATACAGGCCAAAATAATTCAAAGGCATTTTAATTAAATGCAGACGTTTATATTTGTTGTAACCATCTCTGTAAAAACATTCAATTAGGGTTAATATTAATGCTATTTAACATTAAATGATTTGATTGTTTCAGATCTGACTGTAAACATTTAAGAAATGCTGGACTCGAATTTTTCCTGAATATTGCTCAGGTCATATTGATAACACAATTTTGGTGTCTTTATATTGAATGTGAGTGGGCCAGCTAACTTTATGCAGGTCTGACTAATGGACTAGGTGTTAAAACATGTTTCTTGAGGCAGGCAATTTAAAACATTTCCTGTTTCCAGTCCCTAAACGATCCTTCAGGCCTGAATGTTCTTGATGGGTATTGCAGGTATTTTAGCAGTGAATTTGAAAATGCAATGGGTTGATATTATGTATTTTTAGGCGATCAGGCCATATTTTTAGGCGTTTCATTAAAACACAAGTGATTAAGTACCATATACACCAGAAATTGAGCCATTTGACCTTTATAAATGGGCCTATCAGTATTCATTTTTGGTCAGCTGGGTGTCTGACACATGCGAGAACCCATCACTGTGCTTAAGAGTATCTGAACCAGTCTGCGATCTCCATGCATCCCACTTACACATGGAAATTCCAGAGATATTCATTGGAGTGGAATGCACACTCTCTCCCTGGTGAAATACATCCTATTTACCTAAATCCAGAGAGTATTAGGTACATGTTGGCCAAAACCAAAGCTTGGGGACCCCAAAGTGTGTGTTCAGATACTGCTGGAGTCCAACAAGCTAAAACAGCATAGCTTGCCATTGAAACCATTGTAAACATCCAGCAATATTTCCTGCTGCTTATCTAGTTAGGACCACCCTACCTGTTAGGGATTTGGCTTATAGGGATAGCAGCTGAGTGGAGTGAGAGTCCTTGCCCCAGTGACTGGTCTGCTCTTTCTAGTTCTGCTGGTGATGTTGGCTGGCTGGCTGGGCTGTCATCAGCAATTCCTGGAATACTGCAGGCCTGTCTAGTCCAGGGTCTAAATTACCGAGACTGCACAGAGATTCTGACATTCCATTTCCAAACATATCACTTTGGAGCCAGTTCAGTTCCGAGGAGATCCCACTTCCCTTCCTCCCCCCCAAAGTGTATTTTTTAGTTAGTCATTTGACATCTGATAAGTGTGTGTTTTGAGCTCTCGTTAGGTGAATGGCAGGTACCAGGAACAATCTGCAAGCTTCTTGTTGGACAACACAACTCAGCATGAATACATAAGAGCATTGTGGAGTCCTGTAGCTCAGTGGTTAGAGCTCCACAGGCCGTACAAGCGAGAGACTGGGTTCAATTCCAGACGGGGTGATACCTTGGGCAAGTTTCTTAACCCCACACGCCGAATAATAATCTCTCAACAAAAAACAGTTATACATTGGTCATTTCAATCCACAACTGTTTGTGGGACACTGCTGTATGCCATTGGCTGCCACGTTTCACGCACAAATATACAGTCAGTTCACTTTACAGTATATTCTGTGAAGCGCTTTGAGACGTCTAGAAGACGTGAAAAGCATTTTATCAAATGCTAGGATTATTATTATTATTATTGCAACCATCTTTGTGCCCAGAACTCAAACACATGTCCCTCCCCATCGAGCGATGGTTTCACTTGTTGGAGGTGCGGAACTTGAGCAGCAGCTGGTTACTTCTCTACAAACTAATCAATGTGTATTCCAGGTGCTGGATGTACGAATGAATGTTCACAAACTCAGACTCCAGATAGTGCTTTCTAGCAACTGTGTCTTTCCTCATCATTGCAGGACAGCTTGTGAAGTGTCAGCCACCTTGATGTGCTAAAGGTACAAGTTCAAGTCTGTGTATCAGGCTTACTCAGCACCAGCTGCTTTATCCAGGTCTGCACATGAGAGTCCATGGCAAATAGGTGTGCCTGTTGTGAAGCCACTTCTGCCTCCAGGGGGCTCAGTGTTAACTAGAGCCCTCCCTCCTTGCAGTCACTTTCCCATATTTGCCACAGATCCATATCACTGCTTGATTCTGGACTTCACAAATGGGCTAGATGATGCCTTTTCACTGATAGCACTGTTTTTATTGTCTCTAAATGCTTGCAAAATAAGGAAAGGGTTGTTTTGGGTAGAGTATAAGGAGAAACAGAAATGCCAACCATTTGTGTGAAGTGGAATCTCTGATTGAATACATTTTCATGTTATGCTCTGATGTTATACTGGTTTCCCCTTTAACCATTTTAATACTAAATGGCATCAAGCATCAGCTAGCCAAAATGAATGTTGCATGAACTATCAAATATTTTAACAGAGTAGTTGAGCTTTGGCATTCCAGTAGATATCTTTGGTTGATACAAGACCATCTCAGTTCAGACATGTCTTTGCCTGATATAGCTGGATCTCTTTCAATTATCCTAGAAAGGCTCATGTGTGTATTCAAATATGTGAGAGCGTTCCATCGCAAGCAAGAATGGTTTTAGCATCATTTTAAGGATTATTGTTGCAATTTTGGAAAATGACCCATATCATGGAATGCATGACAGACTTATTAAAGCCTACCTATTATCAATAATAATAATAACCCTTGAATTTGATATAGCGATTTTCATGTCTTCTAGACATCTCAAAGCACTTCACAGAATATACTGTAATTGACTGTATATATGTGGGCAAAATGCGGCAGCCAATTGCGCACAGCAGTGTCCCACAAACAGTTGTGGATTTAAATGACCAATTTATTGTTGTTTTTTTTAGGGATTATTATCAGGCTTATAGAATAAGGAACCTTGCCCAAGGTTTCTTTCTGCCTGGAATTGAACCCAGATCTCTCACTTGTAAGGTCTGTGGATCTCTAACCACTGAGGTACAGGACTCCACAATGCTCTCTGTATTCATGCTGCAAGGCGAATGCTCTAACCACCGAGCTTCAGGACTCCCAGTGTAGTTTATAAATTCAGTTTGGGATCATTCAGAATGTTGTCTGCAATTGACCTGGTGTTTTCTGGTACATCTCTTTGTAACCTGTTTAATCCTTGGATGAGCCTGTTTACTTTCCTCTTAATGACAATTTTGCTTTTTTGATATGGCAGTCACTTTGTTCACTCTTCGCAAGGAAGTAAATGCACCCTCCAATCATTTCAACCTGGTATATCATGAAATAACATGATTTGGGGCTTACCCTACCAAACTGCACTGGGTGACAAATTGAATGCAATGCCAGAAGAATACAACAAGTATGTTTCCCATATGCAGTAGTACAGTGCGGAATTGTGGAGTCCTGTAGAGCACTCGCTTTCCAAGCAAGTGGACTTTGGTTCAAATTGCAGGGCAAAACTTTAGTCAAGGTTCCTTATTTCATATGCCTCTATTTATCTACAACAACAACAAAATTGGACTTATATAGCGCCTTTCATGTCAGGAGGATGTCCCAAAGCATTGGCAGTAAATGGGAACCTAAAACAAAAACAGAAGTTGCTGGGGAAACTCAGCAGGTCAGGCAGCATCCATGGAGAAAGGAAAAAGAGTCAATGTTTTGGGTCTACAACCCTTCGTCTGAACTGGGGCTTGTTTGGAGGGAGAGGTTTCTTAAGGATGTTAAAGGGGGAGAGGCA